>OZ026552.1:1092500-1185000 GCA_964020155.1 Chondrilla cf. caribensis | reverse complement strand
ATACAATGTCATACGTACATATGTAAGCACATATGCATGTACATAGGATCAGTATGGACAACAGTGAGATGGTGTGAATAGGCCTTGTGACGACCAGCCAAAATGTCAAATTCCATTTCTGAATCACCACAGCCAATCTGGTGTCAATGTATTGCACCATAGCACAAATACTGATGGATGTACACCCTCCTGAAGGTGATATGGACCTCGTGGTGACCGAAAAGATATATTTGTTGCCAGTCACAAATGATCCCCATTGTTCATAAGATAATGCATTTACTTTTGCATGCAGATTCCAATATGGAGGTACTATAGATATCTTGGTGACTGGACAGGTTAATTTATGTTTTGTCACTGGTCACGTACATCATGGGCCGCCCAGTCTCCATATACACTTTGTAAACACAATTCTGATGTATGGTATACAACAAATGGTTCACATCCAGAAAAGAGACAACAGTGCATGTGTCCACATTGTGTATGCACACTGCTTACAGCCACTGGCTGACCCCTCTCACCTTACAATGAGTTGATGTTGAGATTCCTCACTCTTAGAGGAGCTAGTGTGTACTGAAGCAGGTCCATTCTGAGGGGGCAGATAGGCATTGGGATACATACAAGTATTGTACAGTGTGTACACACAGTTGACCACAGTACAAACATAAATACAATGTACATGTACTATATTGTATGTACACAGAATAGACCACAATATGCATACATACAATATACTTACGTATATGTACCATACAGTACAGAACATACACAGCAGCCCTGTAGGTAGGGGGTGCTGTGTTCATAGGAACCCCCTAAAGACTCTCAGGTTCTGGAATTCAAAGCACACATTGTGACTGTATGGAGGGGTGGAGGTAGGGTTTTATGAAGGTTTAACACTCTGCTAACAGCAACCCATCAAATGTGGACCACCTTCTCTAAATTCTGCCTACAGTACAGCTCAGTACACGCACATACAATGTACACTATAGTAATTCACACAGTACAGCGTGCTGTGTGCTGAAAACAGCAAGATCAGCAAACATTGGTGAGGAAATAACAGATAAGATTATGGACAATTAGGTATGATCCGGATATCTGTATTGATCTGACAGTAGAATGAAGAGGAGCTTGAAAACAAGAAACATGGAATAAGCAGGTTATAGGACATGTAGCTACATAAACATGTACACACTACATGCATGTACATACAGTGCAAACTGTCAGAGAGCAGGTACAGATTTGAACACACCAATCAATGCCACTATAACTGCATAGTAGGCCTCACGAGGAATAGATGAGTTACCATGGGAATAGAGACAGCTACAATGATATAGTGTACACGAGGTACACTAGCTCTACTTGCACTGAATGTGAAGATATGTGCGTTTACAAGCATTGGAGAGGAACTTTTCAATGAAATGCACTAAACAAGACCAGCAAGCAACTCGTCCATGGAACCCGGACACTGACGATGAGCTCTATAAAGCAGATTAGCTATTGCATGCATCGTTAATTTTTCACTGGTCACGCCTCCTGTCCCAAATTAAAGGGTTTCCTATTTTGGCCAAAATGACCGACGACTACCACAGAACACGGGAGACGTCCTTCGTGGACAGGGGACACCGTATAGGGAGAAAATGGCATGAAGAGAAGAGTTTAGCAGAAATTTGTTTTGGATTTTATGTATTTCGCAGGATTTTCCCAGAACACGCGGTTCACATCCAGCTTAGCTACTGGCTAACCGTGCATGGCATGGCAGCTCTACTAATTTATTCCTAGTCACATTCAAGCGTTTCTTACTCGACTCCTCACCTATCATACAACCAAACAAAGATAATTGTGGAACGTGAACAACGTTCAATTGGTCAACTCGACAATAACTCATGATCAGTTGTGGAGATATACAGTGTCCCAGTCAACTGACCAGTAGTACTGACTGTGTCCGGACCATGCTATGTCAACATCTATGAGATGTCTCATTTGACCCAAGAGGTGAGTTTGGTGTGATAATGTGATATAAATCCAGTGTGTGTGAGTGTCCTCCTAGGATGTATATACATGTTGTCTCCCTGTACAGGTATAATACTGTACATCTACTGTACATGTTGACTCAATGTACAGGTGTAATTTCTGTTAGAAACGAAATCCCCATTAAAATCCAGGAAATCATTGGAGGCTGTATGTAGTATCCTACATGTATGTGTATATTTCATGTGTATGTACAGTTACTCAAACCATTCCTTAACATGCATAACCACTTGATCTACACCAAACTCCTGCCACAGGTTCATTAGCATGGTGTGAGTATACACAGTAGATTTGCGTCCATGCATGTAATACTCTACATAGACATTCTTGGCCCCACAATTGTGATGAGTGGGGGGGCCATGGCCCCCCTGGCCCCCCCTGTTCCACCGCCTATGCATTATATGACAAAATGGAAAGTTGACTTTAATTTCCCAAGCCAATTGTGGCACATCAAGTGAGTGTCATTGTACTTATTTATTGTGTGTAGGACTTGTTGCACTGGTGGAAGCTTCCTACTGGTCACACCTCCTGATTCAAATTCAAGAATTGTACATTTCTCAGAAACAACAAGGTCGTCAAGTTCCTGTATGTATGGAGACAGGAAGCACTTGTTGTATTCAACCAGCACATCATAGCGAGACAACATCACATCTGATCTGAAGTGAACATTGTATGAGAAACCTATGCATGGTAGCTGTACTGCACACGATCCGCCTCGACAGGTTTTCTTCTGTTAATCACCACGTGTTTACCTCGAGCACAGTGAGTGTGCATGTCAAGTATAGTTTGTACATGTACCGTATAACGTAGATACTCTGTGTACACTCCCAGTATATGTGGTATAGAGGGTCTGTGCTGGTTGATACTAACACTACCTATTGCTGGTCTGTACATGTGATAGTCTATGTACATGAATATTTGTTTGTTTGCATATGTTAGCATTAGACTAAGTGTATGTGTGTGTAGTGTACATGTGGTACCTTATATGATAGCCTACTGGGTGTGTGACCTCCCAGGTTGAATAGGCTCTCCTACTCTGGAGATATTGTACATGTTAACAATGTACATGTGTATGTTTGTGTGTGTTCATTTATGTACAGTCATATTTATGAATAACAATTTGTGTGTGTGTGTGTGTGTGTGTGTGTGTGTGTGTGTGTGTGTGTGTGTGTGTGTGTGTGTGTGTGTGTGTGTGTGTGTGATGAGCATTGTGTGTGTGTGTGTGCGTGTGTGTGCGTGCATGTGTGTGTGTGTGTGTGTGTGTGTGTGTGTGTGTGTGTGTGTGTGTGTGTGTGTGTGTGTGATGAGCATGTGTGTGTGTGTGTGATGGGCATGTGTGGGCGGTATACATACATGTTTTGTTCAATTCACTCTTTTAAACTGCATCCTCTTCTTTCTCCAGATGAAGCTGAAGTTGAAATATAAAAGAACTTCACTGCTGATTCTCTACATTACATTATGTAATTTGCATTCATAATTGATGGGAATTTCAATTGTGAAGGTTTATAGTAGTAGTTAGTAGGGGGCGGGACGTAGAGTTGTGTCACGTGATCCGAGAAGCCACGCGCTCGAGTGATTCTGAGAAACGCCCTCTAGCTATAATATTTTTCGTAGAAAGCTTCGGTCGTCCTTTCATAACATTCTAGTCTACATTGTATCGCATTTTGTGGATCCGGCACCTTGTTCAATCGTTTTCAAGGTACGTTTATCCTCGAATAGAAGATAGGTTTGTTAAGGGACTTAGTTAACATTTTGTGTAGCTACGTTCACTACTTCTAAAGAAATTATCACTATAGCCATTCGCCGGCCTGTTAGAACATTGCTTGCATGGTAAACATCAGTTAGCGTATACATGTACTCTAGATATCTTGGATCACCTAGGAAGAACGTTCACAGCCGTTTCACGGCTATTTTACAGCTGTGGTGACATCAGGGTGAAAAGTGGGGGTAGGGGGTAGGGTATGGTGCAGATTAGAGATAGGGGTGGGGGGTGGGGGGGGGGTAGAATTAGGTGTTAGAGGTAGGGGTGGGGTGGGGGTAGAATTAGGTGTTAGAGGTAGGGGTGGGGGGGGGGGGTAGAATTAGGTGTTAGAGGTAGGGGTAGGGTGGAGTTAGGTTTTCAGCAGTAGAGATAGAGGTATAGGGGTAGGGTATACGTCATTGTTCAAGGAAACGGCAGTGATCGTTCTTCCTAGGTGATCCCATAGACTACACGTACTACATAACCTGTGATACAACTTGTCTACTTCATGAGTATCCTTGTCAGCACACTTGGTACAATATCCTGTTAATGTCACTCCTATGGATAATGTGAGGATTGTATAGCTGCTGTACACTGTAATGCTGAGACTAGGTATTTTATGATGAATGTCAGGTTGATTGGACTCTTTGGAGTCTACAACCACTTGTGCTTATATTGGAAATAGTAGTTTGAGTTGCAGGTAACTTAATAATATGGTCAATCATCCCATTCTCCTGCATTTGTATGCAGTTTGTGTCAGATTGTATAGCTTGTACACTATAATACTGATAGTAGATATTTTATGATGAATGTGGGGTTGAATGGACTCTTTGGTGTCCGCAACCACTTCATATTAAAATGAGCAGTTTGTGTTGTTGCAACATGACAACCTTCAATCCAAAGTTCATGTACAACAAGTTGTCCGTTAAAGTTTAAAGTTCACCTTGACAATGTGTATTCCCTAGCATAATCAGGTCCATTCACGTACATGCATTATGTGTTGATATCAACGGTCTCGATTGAAACATCCAATCTGAAATTTGTCTTCCTCTATATTTCAGAGTAAAGAAGTAAAATGGCCGAAGGTCCAGTTCCAGCTAATCAGTCCTCACAGGACAAGTCGTCACGTCAGGAGGAACAAGAACCAGTCGTCGTTGAACCTGATGTGACATGTGGTCACTGTAAGAGAGAACTGAACAATCCTTATCTGTTGTGCTGTCTACACTCAGTGTGCAAGGATTGTCTTCCTAATTTGAAGGTGAAAGATGGCCAACTGAAGTGCACCCAATGTGGAGACACATCCACTCACTGTAATGACAGGACGATGTTGGAGAGTGAGTGTAGAGTGGACAGCCTACGTTGTGTTCCTGTACCAAACGGTCCCCTAGCTCGGTATATTGAAGGAATGAAGATTGTGCAGAAAGTGACCAAGAACATCCCCATTCCTTGTGGCAACAAGCGATGTAAGAGTGGTGACTCACCTTCGACTGTGTTCTGTACAGACTGTACCAAATTTATGTGTGAACGTTGCCATGACATACACGAAATGGTTGATTCATTTGAAGACCACATAGTGAAGACTTTGACCGAGATGCGTTCCCTAACCCCTCAAGATATCCAGACTCTTTCTCCAAAGAGCACCACACCCAGTACCTGTCCCCAACACAATGGGAAGATTCTCGAGTATTGCTGTGAACAGTGTAATGCACTCATGTGTCAAGCATGTGCCGTGGACCGCAAATCCTCACACATTCCAGTGTTTCTTGATGCTAGTGTGTCCCATCGTCACACTCAGTCTGTGAAGATTGCTCGTCAGACTGCTGTCTGCTATGAGAGGAAGTACCAGAAGATTGAGAAGGAGTTCCAGACTCAGATCAGAACTGTGGATGAGATGAAAGAGGCCGCACTCCACGATATCAACACAGCCTTTCAGAACATCCATCAGGTTGTGGATGAGAGGAAGGAGGAACTTTGTAGACTGGTTATAGCCAAAGCAGAAGAGAAGAAGCGTAAAATCAGTTCGAAACTCCCAGCTGCTAAGAGAGAAAAGGAGATGTCAGCAAACACTCAATCCTCCCTTCAGTTTTTCCTCACCAGTGGTAGCAGTCATGATGTGATAGCTAGTAAGGATCTTGTCCAAACACAACAATCCGTTCTCACCTCAAAATGGTGTCAGGAAGAGTTTGAGCACACAGTGTCTCAGGTGGTGACCTTTGACCCCACAAACCAGGATGCTCTTTTGAAGTCAATCAGAGAATTTGGTGTTGTAGAAGATGGAGCCTGTCCTGTCAACTGTACAGTGGAGCCCAAACCAGAGACTGTGCGATTGAACAGATTCGAACCGATAACACTGATGCTGAACACATTCGACAGCAAGAACATCCGATGTACAAGAGGAGGTGATAAAGTTGAGGCCTTCCTTCGTCCCAAGTCCCCCATCCCAGGTCCAGCCATCAAAGCGAGGGTAGTGGATGATGAGAACGGACAGTACACTTTATCCTTGCCTATCACCTACACAGGAGTATGTGATCTGTCCATTCTAGTGAACGGGAGTGATGTTAGAGGTAGTCCGTTTGGAGTGGACTTCCTACTGAAGCCAGTAAAGCTCAATAAGAATGTTGCAGAACTCAGAGCAAAGAAGGGACATCTCAACTTCCCTCAACAACCAGGTGGTCCTTGGGGTATTGCAGTAGCTCCAAATGGCCACACATTCATTGCCGACCACAACAGCCATCAGATTCATGTGTTTGATGAGCAGAGGAAGCACATCAGATCATTCGGTCAACATGGAAGTGGAAATGGACAGCTAGACTTTCCTACTGGTATAGCTGTAGATGCTGATGGGCTGTTGTATGTTTGTAATTGTCGTAACCATCGTATTGAAAAGTTCAGAATGGATGGAACCTTTGTTAGACAGTTTGGTGTTGGTCACCTTTCCAATCCCTGGGGAGTGACAGTGAGCAACAATCGAGTTTATGTTGCAGACAATGGGAACCACAGGATATCCATCTTCATCCTGGAGGGTCAGATCATACGTACCATTGGATCACGAGGTAGTGGTCCTGGACAGTTCGACTGCCCCAGTGCAGTAGCCATCTCACCTGATGGGGACATGTACGTCACTGACTACAACCATTGTGTCCAAGTATTCAGTCCAGACGGTGTATTCCAAAGAGAGTTTGGTAAAGGGCAACTCAACTGGCCTCTTGGCATCCTCATCACTGCTGATGGTCATGTGTTAGTTGCTGAACGTGATAACAATCGTGTTGTCATCTTCAATACAACAGGACAGGTCATTCACTGGTTTCGAGTTGGCTCTGGACCTTTTGGTCTAGCAATTGACCACAGTGGAGATCTTCTTGTTACACTGAACAGTGACAAACAAGTAGCTATATTTTGAGGGTTTTTTATGTATGATGAGAAAGTTTCCATTGTTGAAACAATTAATTGCACACTGTGTAGAATGTACATTTTGTATTATTACATGTTTCACTTATGTCTGATTATAATAAACTTTATGTATTGGAATTATAATCTACAATGTACAAGAATGACTAATTTTATGACATACATTTCATTTTTACTGGTAGTATAATAATATTATAGTAATACTTGGACACACACAAACACAAACATAAATGTGTGGACACACACACACCAACACAAACACGCACACGGATACAAAGACACAAGGGCACAGATGCAGACACACACACAAGCCAATGTAAACAGCAAGGACGTCCCACCCATAGCTAGGGGGAACTTCACTCACATTCCCATGTGGTGTATGAGGGTGGTCCATGCAGTCCACTACAAACCCCTGTCATTGGAGAGGGAGAGAAGTGGGAGCACTAGTAGCTCTGGTGTGTGTGGATGGTACACTCACATGACAATCAGGTTACAATCACCAGCAGTTGGTTGTGTGCACTGTCCACCAAACCTTATTACCACCACAATTTCCAGTACAAAATAGAGTAGACAAGTACTAATTAACATTCCACTTATCCATCAAATCCATTAATCCACAATACTTGTTGACAAAATAATAATATGGCATTTAATGAGAATTCACTGTCCATGAGTTCACTCCAGTTTGGAGTCAGGTGCATGGGTGGGGGTAAGATGAGTGGGTGTTGTTATTCACTGTTTGTTGTGCAAGTAAAGTTTTATACCCCAAACTAAAACATCTACATATACTTCAAGCCTTGTACATCCATACTGCACATACGTGTGTATACTACTGTATACGAGGTACGTACATACTGTACCTACCCTGTTAGTAGTATTCATGATACAATAACTTAACTTCCTCTTTACATCCACCACTGACTCCCAGTGTGACTGACATAACATTGGTACAGTGAACTAACACTTCACACAGTTCACATAGCACATATAATGTATGTACAGTGGGTTTGTGATTGGTGTGTTCTACCGTATGTCCGTACGTACCTCAACTGAGAGTTTAGCTCTGAGATTTTATGATAGTAAGATGTTTGTTGGCAGTAGGTGCTGGTAAATAAGTCCATTGTTGTGTACATAACACAGTCCACAGGCAACATCCAATGCCTGTGAACACAAGAACACAGGTACACACTGGATAGTAGTACACAAGAACACAGGTACACACTGGATAGTAGTACACAAGAACACAGGTACACACTGGATAGTTGTACACAAGAACACAGGTACACACTGGATAGTAGTACACAAGAACACAGGTACACACTGGATAGTAGTACACAAGAACACAGGTACACACTAGATAGTAGTACACAAGAACACAGGTACACACTGGATAGTAGTACACAAGAACACAGGTACACACTGGATAGTAGTACACAAGAACACAGGTACACACTGGATAGTAGTACACAAGAACTCAGGTACACACTGGATAGTAGTACACAAGAACACAGGTACACACTGGATAGTAGTACACAAGAACACAGGTACACACTGGATAGTAGTACACAAGAACACAGGTACACACTGGATAGTAGTACACAAGAACACAGGTACACACTGGATAGTAGCACACAAGAACACAGGTACACACTGGATAGTAGTACACAAGAACACAGGTACACACTGGATTAATCACTGGAACAATCGTACATAATAATATGAGTACCGTACATGTGTACAAGAACAATCAATATGAGGAGCATATGTACATGTACTGTACTTACATGTTGAGTTCATTGAGGTTTCTCACTCAAGTGTGTGCAAACATGGGTCATTCACAGGTAAACATGTACATAAGAACATACATAATATTATGTAGGTTACACTTGCAGACACACTGCATACAATTGTACATATGTTCTTATACGTACACGTATTATACACATTCATATGTAGCATCCATATGTACATATGTAACTATCAATTCATGTACGTGCATGTGTATTTATCGATGCATGTACATGATATGTTACTCTGATCAAAAAGTTTCCTCACAGTTCCCAAGATGAAGGGGATGTCCCTTGCATTCAGCCTATAGTGCACTCCAGGTTTAGCCTTTCCAGATGCACTAGGACCATCACAGGACTGCAACAGATGTGTGTACATAATATTACCGGTATATGTAATTGTACATTAATAAGTTAGATTGTACATAATAGGCCATGCATGCAGGTACATAAATATACGTGTTTACATACTGCACACTGTGCATATATTCTTAGATAAGTAGGTACATACAATATGTACGTGTGGGCACATGATATTAATGTGTATTGTCTCAGTCCCCTAGAGATCAAAACAGTCAACAGTGACTAGAGTACCAATTTCAGTATGTGAAGTATATGTATTCACATCTAAAATTTATGTGAATACATACTTCACATACTTAGTACATGCACCTTTGTATGTACGTATATTCGAATGGAGGTGCTATACATAGACCTTTTGGTGACTGGCCTAGAAATTTTATGTTTAGTGCTGGTCATCATGGGCTAGTCAGTTTTCATATCCAAATTAACCACACAAATTTGGTGGTGACCAGCAATAAGATCAAATTTTATTGCTGGTCACCAAGGTCACTCCGGTATCCATATATTGCCATAGCACAAATACTGATACATGTACACCCTCCTGGAGGTAGTACAGAACTAGTGGTGACCAACAACATGTCTTTTGTGGGCAGTCACAAAAGCTCCCCAGGGTCCATATGATACATACGCAGGGATACCAACATGTGAGCATATGGTTCACATCCAGAAAAGAGACAACAGTGCATGTGTCCGCATTGTGTATGTACACTGCTTACAGCCACTGGCTGACCCTATACCTCTCACCTTACAATGAGTTGATGTTGAGATTCCTCACCCTTAGAGGAGCTAGTGTGTACTGAGGCAGGTCCATTCTGAGGGGGCAGATAGGCATTGGGGATACATACGTACAACATTGTACAGTGTGTACACAGTTGACCACGGCACACACATACATACAATGTACATGTTCTGTACTGCATAAAATAGACCACAATATGCATACATGCAATGTACGTATATGTACCTAACAGAACAGTGCATACACAGCAATCCTATAGGTAGGGGGTGCTGTGTTCATAGGAACCCCCTAAAGACTCTCAGGTTCTGGAATTCAAAGCACACATCGTGACCTTATGGAGGGGTGGAGGTGGGGTTTTATACATACAGTGCACACTGTCACACAGCAGGTACAGATTTGAATGCACCAATCATTCTCACTATAACTGCATAGTAGACCTCACGAGAAACATACAATAGATGATTTACCATGGGAACGTACGGAGACAGCAATAAATCTAGCTACTCTAAGAAATAATCTACTATAGGTACATTCTACTTGAACTGAATGTGAAGATGTGCGTTTGCGAGGATTGGAGGAGATCTTCACAATGAAACTCACTAAACAAGACCAGCAAGCAACTCGTCCATGGAACCCGAACACTGCATGACGATGAGCTCTTTATAAAGCAGATTAGCTATTGTATACATCGTTACTTTTCCACTGGTTACGCCTCCTGTCCCAAATTAAAGGGTTTCCTATTTTGGCCAAAATGACTGACGACTACCACAGAACACGCACGGGAGACGTCCTTCGTGGACAGGGGACACCGTATCGGGAGAGAATGGCATGAAGAGAAGAGTTTAGCAGAAAATTGGGATCAGGTAAAAAGAACGAAAATTGTTTTAGATTTTGTGCGTTTCGCAGAATTTTCCCAGAACACGCGGTTCACATCCAGCTTACCGGCTAACCGTGCATTGCAGCTACTGATTTATTCGTAGTCACATTCAAGCGTTTCTTAATCGACTCCTCTCCTATCATGCAACCAAACAAAGATAATTGTGGAACGTGAACAACGTTGAATTGGTGAACTCGACAATAACTCAGTTGTGGAGTAGTTTTGATAGTGTCCCAGTCAACTGACCAGTAGTACTGACTGTGTCCAGACCATGCTATGTCAAAATCTATGAGATGTCTCATTTGACCCAAGAGGTGAGTTTGGTGTGATGATGATGTGATATGAATCCAGTGTATGAGTGTCCTCATAGGATCTACTGTATATGTGGACTCAATGTATAGATGTAATTTCTGTTAGAAACAAATTTCCCTTTTAAAATCCAGGAAATCATTGGAGGCTGTATGTAGTATCCTACATATATTTATATATTTCATGTATATGTACAGTTACTATTATTATTTTCACCCCTAAACATGCAAAACTACTTGATCTGCATCAAACTCCTGCCACAGGTTCATTAGCATGGTGGTAGTATACACAGTAGAGAGGTCAAATTGGATATTGTGATATGATAAATGGAAAGTTGACTTTAATTTCCCTGAGCCAATTGTGGCACATCAAGTGAGTGTCATTGTACTTATTTATTGTGTGTAGGACTTGTTGCACTGGTGGAAGCTTCCTACTGGTCACACCTCCTCATTCAAATTCAAGAATTGTACATTTCTCAGAAACAACAAGGTTGTCAAGTTCTGTATGTATGGAGACAGGAAGCACTTGTTGTATTCAACCAGCACATCATAGCAAGACAACATCACATCTGATCTGAAGTGAACATTGTAGGAGAAACCTATGCATGGTAGCTGTACTGCACATGATCCTCCTTGACAGGTTTTCTTCTGTTAATCACCACGTGTTCACCTCAAGCACAGTGAGTGTGTATGTCAAGTATAGTTTGTACATGTAGTGTATAACATAGATACTCTGTGTACACTCCCAGTGTATGTGGTATAGAGGGTCTGTGCTGGTTGATGCTATCACTACCTATTGCTGGTTTGTACATGTGATAGTCTGGCAGGTATCGAATTGGACTGAGTGTCACTCACATTCTATAGGGTACACGCCCATTTCTGACACTCCCACCATCAGTTGAAAGTTTTGAAGGATAGTCTACCATATCATGGACATGGTCATTCACCTGAGAGGATTGGTTCACTCCCTCAACATCTGTCCAGATCTAGTCAGAAGGGTCAGTCTGTGTATTCCGTTCATGTGAATGTGTATCTCGGTACTCTATGATAACCTACTGGGTGTTTGATCTCCCCAGATTGAATAGGGAGTCCTAACTTGGGCTTCTTGTACACATGTACAATGTGTATGTATATGTTTGTTTGCATATGTACATATGTACGTCAGTAGGTATGTGTGTACTTAGGATACTACTTGGTTGTACTTGCTGTGTGTTTGAGCTAGTATACATGACATTGTGTATATTTATGTATATTTATAAAAAGTGTGTGTGTGTTTGTGTGTGTGTGTGTGTGTGTGTGTGTGTGCATACGTGCGTGTGTGTGTGTGTGTGTGTGCATACGTGCGTGTGTGTATTCATGTGTTTATGTGTACGTATGTGTGTGAGTAGATGCTCTGTTCAATTCACTCTTAAACCGCATCCTCTTCTTCCTCCAGATGAAACTGAAGTGGAAATATAAAAGAACTTCACTGCTGATTACATCTACATTACATCATGTAAATTACATTCATAGTCGTTGGGAATTTTATTTGAGGATTTACTGATCGTTAGAGGGGGCAGGACGGAGAGCTGTGTCACGTGATCAGAGAAGTCACGAGTTCGTTTGCGGAACGCCCTTTCATTTCGTAGAAAGTTTCGATCGTTCACAAATTTTCAAGTCTAAATTCTATTTCATTTTTGCAAGAAGCTTACTCAATCGTTCGTAAGGTACGTTTACCATGGAACAGTAGTTGGTTTTGTTCAAAATGACGGTATCCACTACATTCCGATATCTTGCACGTCTCTGTACCTAGCTATAGCTATGCATGGGACTCACGATCAGTTAATATTTTGTGTACGTTCACTATTCGTGGAGAAATTATCACTATAACTCTTCCCCTGCCTGTTAGAATATGCTATTGCTGGGCATAAATCAGTTAGTGTACACATAGCTAGCTACACTTCGTGCATTATAAACAATTGTATAAGTAGGCTGATTCGCATTAGGGTCTACAATCTAGGCTGATAATGACCTATAGATAAGTATCTTTGACTATGGAATGAGCTAGCTAATAACATCATTTTCCCAGTGTAGTCTGACCATTACAACCATACACTACACGTACTACATAATCCGTGCAATACAACTTTATGAGTCAGTCAGCACACTTCAGTTGGTTCAATTATCATAGACTCTATATAGGTATCTAAGGTCTATGGTTCAATATCTTGTTACTATCACTCCTATGAGTAACATGAGGATTGTATAGCTGTACACTGTAATACTGATAGTAGGTATTTTATGATGAATGTGGGGTTGGCTGGGCTCTTTGGGGTCTACAATCACTTGTGTTTATATCGGAAAAAGTAGTTATTGTTGTTGCATAGTGTACCCAGATTACTTATGGTCAACCATCCCATTTAGATGAAGCTGTGATTATTTCTGTAGTTAATATTGATTCTGCTCTCTCTCAATTGAAACGCCTCACCTTATTTTCCTTAAAGTACAGAGAGTAAAATGGCTGAAGGTCCAGTTCCACCTAATCAGCCATCACAGCACAAGTCGTCACGCCAAGTAGAACAAGAACCAGTCATCGTTGAACCTGATGTGACATGTGGTCACTGCAAGAGAGAACTGAACAATCCTTATCTGTTGTGCTGTCTACACTCAGTGTGCAAGGATTGCCTTCCTAATTTGGAAGTGAAAGATGGCCAACTGAAGTGCACCCAATGTGGAGACACATCCACTCACCGTAACGATAGGAAGATGTTGGAGAGTGAGTGTAGAATGGACAGCCTACGTTGTGTTCCTGTACCAAACGGTCCCCTAGCTCGGTATATCGAGGGAATGAAGATTGTGCGGAAAGTGACCAAGAACATCCCCATTCCTTGTGGCAACAAGCGATGTAAGAGTGGTGACTCACCTTCAACTATGTTCTGTACAGACTGTACCAAATTTATGTGCGAACGTTGCTATGGTGGACATGAAGTGGTCGATACATTTGAAGACCACATTGTGAAGACTTTGGAGGAGATGCGCTCCCTAACCCCTCAGGATATCCAGACTCTTTCTTCAAAGAGCACCACACCCAGTACCTGTCCCCAACACAATGGGAAGATTCTCGAGTATTGCTGTGAACAGTGTAATGTACTCATGTGTCAAGCATGTGCTGTAGACCGCAAATCCTCACACGTTCCAGTGTTTCTTGATCCTAAAGTGTCCCATCGTCACACTCAGTCTGTGAAGATCGCTCATCAGACTGCCGTCTGCTATGAGAGGAAGTACCAGAAAATCGAGAAGGAGTTCAAGAATCAGATCAGAACTGTGGATGAGATGAAAGAGGCCGCACTCCACAATATCAACACAGCCTTCCAGAACATCCATCAGGTTGTGGATGAGAGGAAGGAGGAACTTTGTAGACTGGTTATAGCCACAGCAGAAGAGAAGAAGCGTACCATCAGTTCAAAGGTCACAGCTGCTAAGAGAGAAAAGGAGATGTCAGCAAACGCTCAATCCTCCCTTCAGTTTCTCCTCACCAGTGATAGCAGTCACGATGTGATAACTAGTAAGGATCTGGCCCAAACACAACAATCTGTTCTCACCTCAAAATGGTGTCAGGAAGAGTTTGAGTGCACAGTGTCTCAGGTGTTGACCTTTGACCCCACCAACCAAGATGTCCTTTTGAAGTCAATCAGAGAATTCGGTGTTGTAGGCAACGGAGCCTGTCCTGTCAACTGTACAGTGGAACCCAAACCAGAGACGGTACGATTAAACAGATTTGAACAGATAACACTGACCCTGAAGACATTCAACAGCAAGAACATTCGATGTACAAGAGGAGGTGATAAAGTTGAGGCATTTCTTCGGCCCAAGTCCCCCATCCCAGGTCCGGCCATCAAAGCCAGGGTAGTGGATGATGAGAACGGACAGTACACTATATCCTTCCCTATCACATACCCAGAAGAATGTGATCTGTCCATTTCAGTGAACGGGAGTGATGTTCGAGGTAGTCCGTTTGAAGTGAACTTCCTACCAAAGCCAAAACCAGTCAAGCTCAATAAGAATGTTGCAGTACTCGGAGCAAACAAGAGACATCTCAACTTCACTCAACAGCCAGGTGGTCTTTGGGGTATTGCAGTGGCTCCAAATGGCCACACGTTCATTGCTGACCACACCGCCCATCAGATCCATGTGTTTGATGAGCAGAGGAAGCACATTAGATCATTTGGTCAACAAGGAAGAGGAAATGGACAGCTAAACTCTCCTAGTGGTATAGCTGTAGATGCTGATATGCTCGCGTATGTTTGTAATCGTTGTAACCATCGTATTGAAATGTTCAGAATGAATGGAACCTTTGTTAGACAGATTGGTGTTGGTCACCTCTCCTATCCCTGGGGAGTGACAGTGAACAACAAACAAGTTTATGTTGCAGACACTGAGAACCACAGGATATCCATCTTCACCCTGGAGGGTCAGCTCATACATACCATTGGATCACGAGGTAGTGGTCCTGGACAGTTCAACTGGCCTACTGCAGTAGCCATCTCACCTGATGGGGACATGTACGTCACTGACTACAACCATCGTGTCCAAGTATTCAGTCCAGACGGTGTATTCCAAAGAGAGTTTGGTAAAGGACAACTCAAGTATCCGTGTGACATCCTCATCACTGCTGATGGTCATGTGTTAGTTGCTGACAGTGATAACAATCGTGTTGTCATCTTCAATACAACAGGACAGGTCATTCACAGTTTTCAAGTTGGCTCTCAACCTTATGGTCTAGCAATTGACCACAATGGAGATCTTCTTGTTACACTGTATGGTGACAAACAAGTAGCTATATTTTGAGGGATGTTTTATGTACATATGACAAAAAGTTTCCTATGTTGAAACAATTGCACACTGTGTAGAATGTACATTTTGTATTATTGCATGTTTCACTTATGTCTGATTACAATAAATTTAAATTTATGTATTGGAAACATAATCCACTATGTACAATAATGACTTATTTTATGACATAATTGTCATTGTTTATGTTTATACGCATAATATATAGTAATATAAGGCACATTACTCAATATTATGTATTATATTACATTATATCTATATGTACATGTATATGTACATTATGTTTGTCTTATCATTATTATTCATTATTATTATAATCTATTATTAATTAACTATATTGCGTGTTTATTATATACAATTATTGTAACTATTATTATATTTATTTTATTCAAATTAATGTTAAATATGTGTATTATGCTTAATTTATGCATGTGTATCTATATGTACATGACATCATATAATAACCTGATGGCGTTACATTTTACATAATCCTATATTCTTATGAATATCATGCATACAACAAGTAGACGAGTTATAATTGGGCAATATTATTAGGAAATATTTGTCAAATGAACAGGATAGATAATTAGATAAAGATGGCCGCTGTATGAGGTCCCTCTGCCACCCTTGGGTTGCAATGTCAATGTAGTCCAAAGGAATGTGTCCAGGGAAGGCAGGTCAGCTACCCATTATAGTCTTGAAGGTGTACTTGGATGAGTTTTGTTCACTTCCGTCTTCGATGATGTATACAAACTGGCGACAAGCTATCTCATACATTATGAGACCTGTGGGAGGGGTACATACATAATATTGTGTAGATACAACAAGTTAAACATAGCATTGTAGATAGATTCAACAGGGGGAACACAATATCACACACATGTAGATGGATCTCACAGGGTAATTCAACACAGCATGATGCATGTAGACAAATAGTGATGTTGATATTCATTGGTTACTAAAGGATATTCATGAAGGAAGAGAGGAAGTGGTAGCAGGATAAGCAAATTCCACAGCTGCATAACACAATAATTCATTTAGGAAATTAAAAGGAATTAATTTATATAATGGACGATTCATGACAAGAATGTTACTGACTAATTAGCTCTAACCAGTCAGTACATTGTAATCTGTCAGGTGAGTACAATGTAATGTGATAGGTTACACAAGCTGAACAAGGTGAAGTGCACTGGATATTGACACTAACTGAAAGAGTACACGTCAGAAGCTTTAGTAGGAGAGGAGTCATCCAGTACTTCTGGAGCCTGGTAGACCTATGTACATACGTAGGTGAATGAATGGATGTGGGAGTAGGTCATGATGATGATACCAATAACATGTGGAATGCACAGAACACACACACACACACACACACACACACACACACACACACACACACACACACACGCACGACACTGTACTCACATTTTCTAAGTTAGTCCCTACAGAGTCTTCTACAGCATCCTACACATGATTAAGGTATCCAGTATACACTGACATGTAACAGACACAGTAGTATGGAGCATGTATTGTAGCATTATAATTAATACATGAATTTTTTACTTTGAACGAAAGGTTTCCTCACAGTGCCTATAGTACACTCCATTCATGTACGTGTGTATTTATCAATGTATGTATACATACGTATATTTACTCTGATCAAAAGTTTCCTCACAGTTCCCAAGATGAAGGGGATGTCCCTTGCATTCAGCCTATAGTGCACTCCAGGTTTAGCCTTGCCAGTGCACTAGGACCACCACAGGACTGCAACAGATGTGAGTACATAGTTAGATTGTACGTAATAGGCCATGCATGCAGGTACATAAATATACGTGTTTACATACTCACACTGTGCATATATTCTTAGATAAGTAGGTACATACAATAATATCCGTCAACAGTGACTAGAGTGGCAACATTCAGTATGTGAAGTATGCATTCACATATAAATACATGCAACTTTGTATGTACGTACATTCCAATGGAGGTGATAAACGTAGACCTCTTGGTGACTGACCAGGCAATTTCATGTTTTGGTGCTGGTCATCATGGGCTAGTCAGTGTTCGTATCCAAATTAACCACACAAATTTGAATACATACACACCCTCCTTGGATCAAAATTTATTGCTGGTCACTACGGTCACTTGATGTCCATGTGATGCATCATAGCACAAATACCGATGCATGTACACCCTCCTGGAGGTAGTACAGAACTAGTGGTGACCAACAACATGTCTTTTGTGGGCAGTCACAAAGCTCCCCAGGGTCCATATGATACATACGTATGTATACCAACATGTGAGCATATGGTTCACATCCAGAAAAGAGACAACAGTGCATGTGTCCGCATTGTGTATGCACACTGCGTACAACCACTGGCTGACCCTGCCTCTCACCTTACAATGAGTTGATGTTGAAATTCCTCACCCTTAGAGGAGCTAATGTGTACTGAGGCAGGTCCATTCTGAGGGGCAGATAGGCATTGGGGATACATACATAAATTGTACAGTGTGTACACACAGTTGACCACAGTACACACATAAATACAATGTACATGCACTAAACAGTATGTACACAGAATAGACCACAATATGCAAACATGCAATGTATTTACGTATATGTACCATACAGTACAGTACATACACCACAGTGCATACACAGCAGCCCTGGAGGTAGGGGGGGCTGTGTTCATAGGAACCCCGAACTGCAAGAAACTGCAAGGTCAGCAAACATTGGAGGGGAAATAACAGATCAGATAATAGACAATTAATATGTGAAATCTGGATATCTGTATTGATCTGACAATAGAATGAATAGGACCTGAACATGTACACACTGCATGCATGTACATACAGTGCACACTGTCACACAGCAGGTACAGATTTGAATGCACCAATCACTGTCACTATAACTGCATAGTAGACCTCACGAGAAACACACCATAGATGAGTTACCATGGAAACAGAGACAGCCACAATCTACTGTACATGAGGTAGCTACACTCTATTTTCACTGAATGTGAAGATGTGCGTTTGCGAGGATTGGAGGGGATCTTTGAACATACATCCTGAAACTCACTAAACAAGACCAGCAAGCAACTCGCCCATGGAACCCGAACACTGACAATGAGCTCTATTATAAAACAGATTATAAGCTATAACTTGCATCGTTACTTTTTCATTGGTCACGCCTCCTGTCCCAAATTAAAGGGTTTCCTATTTTGGTCAAAATGACCGACGACTACAACAGAACACAGGAGACGTCCTTCGTGGTCAGGGGACACCGGGGGAAAATGGCATGAAGAGAAGAGTTTAGCAGAAATTTGTTTTAGATTTTATGTGTTTCGCAGGATTTTCCCAGAACACAGCACGGTTCACATCCAGCATACCGGCTAGCTAACCGTGCATTGCAGCTACTGATTTATTCGTAGTCACATTCAAGCATTTTTTAATCGACTCCACACTCCCAGTATATGTGGTATAGAGGGTCTGTGCTGGTTGATACTAACACTACCTATTGCTGGTTTGTACATGTGATAGTCTATGTACATGGATATTTGTTTGTTTGCATATGTTAGCATTAGACTAAGTGTATATGTGTGTAGTGTACATGTGGTACCTTATATGATAGCCTACTGGGTGTGTGACCTCCCAGGTTGAATAAGCTCTCCTACTCTGGAGCTATTGTACATGTGCACAATGTACATGTGTATGTTTGTGTGTGTTCGTTTATGTACAGTCATATTTATAACAATTTGTGTATGTGTGTGTGTGTGCGTGTGTGCGTGTGTGTGTGTGTGTGTGTGTGTGTGTGTGTGTGTGTGTGTGTGTGTGTGTGTGATGGGCATGTGTGGGCGGTATACATACATGTTTTGTTCAATTCACTCTTAAACTGCATCCTCTTCTTCCTCCAGATGAAGCTGAAGCGGAAATATAAAAGAACTTTACTGCTGATTCTCTACATTACATTATGTAATTTGCATTCATTGTCGATGGGAATTTCAACTGTGAAGATTTATAGTAGTCGTTAAAAGCCCGGGACACAGAGTTGTGTCACGTGATCAGAGAAGCCACGAGCTCGAGTCCTTCCGAGAAACGCCCTCTATTCGTAGAGACCTTCGGCCGTCCTTTTTCGATCGTCCTTTCATAATAATATTCTAATCTACATTGTATCGCATTTTGTAGAACCTTGTCCAATCGTTTTCAAGGTACGTTTATCCTCGAACAGAAGATAGTTTTGTTAAGGGACTTAGCTAGTTAGCTAACATTTTGTGTAGCTACGTGCACTATTTCCAAAGAAATTATCACTATAGCCATTCGCCTGCCTGTTAGAACATGTTATTGCTTGGCAAACATCAGTTAGTGTATACATGAACTCTAGACATCTTACTTTTTATGCTCGTATTAGCTAAGCGGACTCGAACTGTGGTCTTCGACCCCTTTAAGTACTTATTGATCTGTGTAGCTAACTACAGGTATCTTCGACTATCAAATGGCAATACCCTATAGCTAATAACTCATAATTTCCCAGTATAGTCTGACCAGTACAACCATAGACTACTCATACTACATAACCTGTGGTACAACTTGTCTACTTCATGAGTATCCTTGTCAGCACACTTGGTACAATATCCTGTTAATGTCACTCCTATGTATAATGTGAGGATTGTATAGCTGTACACCATAATACTGAGAGTAGGTATTTTATGATGAATGTGGGGTTGGCTGGACTCTTTGGAGTGTACATCCACTTGTGTTTATATTAGGAAAAGTAGTTTGTGTTGCTGCATAGTGTACCCAGGTAACTTAACATGGTCAATCATCGCATTCTCCTACATTTGGATGCAGTTTGTGTCTATTTCTGTAGTTGATATTGATTCTGTTCTCTCTAAGTTGAAACATCTCATCTTGTATTCCTCAGAGAAAAGTGAGTGAAATGGCTGAAGGTCCAGTTCCAGCTAATCAATCCTCACAGGACAAATTGTCACGTCGGGAGGAACAAGAACCAGTTGTCGTTCAACCTGATGTGACATGTGGTCACTGCAAGAGAGAACTGAACAATCCTTATCTGTTGTGCTGTCTACACTCAGTGTGCAAGGATTGTCTTCCTAATTTGGAAGTGGAAGATGGCCGACTCAAGTGCACTCAATGTGGAGACACATCCACTCACTGTATTGACAGGACGATGTTGGAGAGTGAGTGTAGAGTGGACAGCCTACGTTGTGTTCCTTTGCCAAATGGTCCCCTAGCTCGGTATATCGAGGGAACGAAGATTTTGCGGAAAGTGACCAAGAACGTCGCCATTCCTTGTGGCAACAAGCGATGTAAGAGTGGTGACTCACGTTCGATTGTGTTCTGTACAGACTGTACCAAATTTATGTGTGAACGTTGCTATGGCGGACATGACGTGGACGATACATTTGAAGACCACATTGTGAAGACTTTGGATGAGATGCGTTCCCTAACCCCTCAGGATATCCAGACTCTTTCTCCAAAGACCACCACACCCAGTACCTGTCCCCAACACAATGGGAAGATTCTCGAGTATTGCTGTGAACTGTGTAATGCACTCATGTGTCAAGCATGTGTCGTAGACCGCAAATCCTCACATGTTCCAGTGTTTCTTGATGCTAGTGCATCCCATTGTCACACTCAATCTGTGAAGGTCGCTCGTCAGACTGCCATCTGCTATGAGAGGAAGTACCAGATGATCGAGAAGGAGTTACAGACTCAAATCAGAACTGTGAACGAGATGAAAGAGGCCACACTCCATGATATCAACACAGCCTTCCAGAACATCCATCAGGCTGTGGATGAGAGGAAGGAGGAACTTTGTAGACTGGTTATAGCTACGGCAGAAGAAAAGAAGCATACCATCAGTTCAAAGCTCACAGCCACTAAGAAGGAAAAGGAGATGTCCGCAAACACTCAATCCTCCCTTCAGTTTCTCCTCACCAGTGATAGGAGTCACGATGTGATAGCTAGTAAGGATCTGGTCCAAACACAACAATCTGTTCTCACCTCAAAATGGTTTCAGGAAGAGTTTAAGCACACAGTGTCTCAGGTGGTGACCTTTGACCCCACCAACCAAGATGTTCTTTTCATGGCAATCAGAGAATTCGGTGTTGTAGGCAACGGAGCCTGTCCTGTCAACTGTACAGTGGAGCCCAAACCAGAGACTGTACGATCAAATGGATCTGACCCGATAACACTGACGCTGAATACATTCGACAGCAAGAACATCCGATGTACGAGAGGAGGTGATAACGTTGAAGCATTCCTTCGTCCCAAGTCCATCCCAGGTCCGGCCATCAAAGCAAAGGTAGTGGATGATGAGAACGGACAGTACACTTTGTCCTTTTCTATCACATACCCAGAAGAATGTGATCTGTCCATTCTAGTGAACGGGAGTGATGTTAGAGGTAGTCCGTTTGGAGTGGACTTCCTACCAAATCCAAAATCAGGAAAGCTCAATAAGACTCTTGCAGAACTCGGAGCAAAGAAGATACATCTCAACTTTCCTCATCAGCCAAGTGGTCAGCCAGGTCACCTTTGGGGTATTGCAGTAGCTCCAAATGGCCACACATTCATTGCTGACTTCAACACCCATCAGATTCATGTGTTTGATGAGCAGAGGAAGCACATCAGATCATTTGGTCAACAAGGAAGTGGAAATGGACAGCTAATCTATCCTCACGGTATAGCTGTAGATGCTGATGGACTGGTGTATGTTGGTAATAATGGTAACCATCTTTAAAGCGTTCATCTGGTTCTTCATGATTCTTACGTGGTCCTCTTTGCCCCTCATCTTGTCTGCTACAGCCTCCAGTTCCTCACTGTTCACTGTCCTCGGTGACTGCTGATGACGGTACAACTCACTCACTATTCTCTGATACTCACTGCACAAAAGGAAGGGAACATCCCATTACCATCAAACTGTATGTATACATTCATAAGTGTGTTGGTATGTTCTCACCCCCTGATAACACCATATATCGCTACTTCACCACTAATCCACTCATACTCACCATGCCAACTCAGCAAATTCCCTCTCAAGGTCACCCAGCATACGCTGGAGTTCTTCCAGCGAACCAGAAGGATTAAATGTTCTAGTGTCTTTTGATTTCTGAGCAGCTTCTCTCTGGAGAGCAGAGGAGGCTATAGCCCCACACAATGCATGACTGTGGACCTTCATCAAGGAGACAGCCTTCTGCATGTTGGCTACCACCGAGTGGGAGTTGGTGGTGGACTGGGGACAAGTGGAGAAAATAGACAAGTAAACACACAAGAATACAATTTTGAGATGCATATATACACTTCATACATGTGTAACAAGGTGCCTACTAACATATATACAGATTATAATATGACTGCATAGTCCTGCATGTACATACATAATTATGCATATGCGTGTATTATTACATGTTTACTGTAACAATGTCAATATGTACATACATAGGCATGTATGCATATGTATGTACGAATACTGTGCACATGCAGAACATCAGAACAGCTAATATGAGAAGCATGTACATATGTATGTACATGATGGATTAATTGAGTTTCTTATACTCTAGCTGTGTCTGCAGACAAGGTTCCTTCACAGGTATGTATATACATAAAATTAATGGTTAGAGAGATAATAGGTTTGTTATACGTATGATACGGTATATGTTCATACTTATGTGTGTACATAATATACAGTATAACATATATACATAAGTACATATATAGGTACATATGTATAATATTTGGATATGTTCACATGTACAGACTACTATACATAGCATATGAGAGGTGAGGAATGTGATTTGATTACATCATTGTTTATAGATGACTTATCATCCCACTAATAACTTGTTCAAACAACAACATTGGTACAATCCCACACAGAGTGGCATGCCAACTCATGTTCATAGAACGGCAGAGGTGCAGACTGTAATGAACACTTTTGTTCTTACTAACTTCGTTAGCTATCTTCATTACTACTACTAGCCTACTCGGTTTTTAGTGGGTGTAATCATTTCATCTAATCTTAAATCATAGATGATCATATATGTGTAAGCAGGCATATGACAGATACGAAAGCTAAGTGGAATTCAATTACACCCACTAAAAACTGAGTAGACTAGGAGTAGTACTGAAGATAGCTAACGAAGTTAGTAAGAACAAAAGAACATCAACTCGCCCAAATCCACACAGCCATGTGGTCTCGCTGGTGTAAGACTGCAGTTAGCAGTACCACCAGTGTAGTATGAAAGGAGAATTGTGGAGGCTGGTTTCTGTGGTGGCTTCGTGGTTCAGTGGTTTATGGCGGCTTTAGTTAGACACCCTGGGTTCGAGTCCCGCAGTTGCCAGTTTTTCGCTTTTCTCCTTTCTCCCAACAGGCTGAATTCCACTTAGCTTTCGTAAATGAACACTTTGTTGCATATTGTAATCAATTCCATCCACATACAGTATAGTATACATGTACTCCTAAAGACTCTCAGGTTATGGTTTCCAAAGCATAAGTACATCCTGGCCTTATGAAGGGGTGGAGGTGGGGTTTTATGAAGGTTTAACACTCTGTTAACGGCAACCCATCAAATGTGGACCACCTTCTCTAAATCCTGCTTACAGGAGAACTCAGTACACACTCATACAATGTACACTATATATAGTAATTCGCTGAAAACTGCAAGATCAGCAAACATTAGAAATATACAGACCAGATTATGGATAATAATGATAGGTATGATCTATTATTGATCTGACTGGCGATAGAATGAAGAGGACCTTAAAATAAAGATACAGTGGAACCTCTCTTTACAAACCTCTGAAATGTGGAAACCTCTATAATGAGGACACCATTCTGTGTCCCAGTATAGTACTGTAGTGCATTAAATGACCTCTGAATTGTGGAAACCTCTGTAATAAGGACTAAAATTAGGGTCCCAACGTGTCCTTTATAGAGAGGTTCCACTGTACATGGAATAAGCAGATTCTAGGACATGACGTAGTATTAGTCATATGACTCGTGACGTAACCACCTATATAGTCGAATATTTGTGGCCACGAGTTTGTTCAGAGAACGCTATACGTAGGCCCTCTAGCTATATTTCGTAGACAGTTTCCAATTCAGCATTCTAAATTGTATCGCATTTTGCAAGAATTCAATAGTTAGCAAGGTGTATTTATTCTTTAAGACTGTTTTTTTTCACTTTTTTAAAATACTGTCGATTTCACCATCGATGGTCTTTGTAGGAGTGAGATTTGTGTACGTTCGCTAATTTGATGCGATGGACATTGTAACTACTCACCTGCCTGTTAGAACACGTTATAGGTGGGTAAACACAACAGTTATAGTGTACACATGCACTTCGTACTTCATAAATAGCTATACTGTTGTAGGGTTGATGAACTGGCTCATATATCATGGGTATCGATAGAGCTACATATTGAGATTATCAAGGTATAGACAAGTATCATAGAGTATTGAATGACCCAGCTGATTATTTCCTAGTATAGTCTGACCAGTAGAACCATAGACTACACATACTACATAACCTGTGGTACAACTTGTCTACTTCATGAGTATCCTTGTCAGCACACTTGGTACAATATCCTGTTAATGTCACTCCTATGGATAATGTGAGGATTGTATAGCTGTACACTGTACTACTGAGAGTAGGTATTTTATGATGAATGTGGGGTTGACTGGACTCTTTGGAGTCTACAACCACTTGTATTTATATTGGAAATAGTAGTTTGTGTTGCTGCATAGTGTACCCAGCTGCAGGTTACATATGGTCAATTATCCCATTCTTCTACATTTGTATGCAGTTTGTGTCTATTTCTGTAGTTAATATTGACTCTGTTCTCTCTCAATTGATGTGTCTGATCATATATTCCTCAGAGTAAAGTGAGTAAAATGGCTGAAGGCCCCGTTCCAGCTAATCAGTCCTCACAGGACAAATCGTCACGTCAGGAGGAGCAAGAACCAGTCGTCGTTGAACCTGATGTGACATGTGGTCACTGCAAGAGAGAACTGAACAATCCTTATCTGTTGTGCTGTCTACACTCAGTGTGCAAGGATTGTCTTCCTAATTTGGAAGTGAAAGATGCACATACAACACATAATTTGTGCGTACATATGTATGTAGGCATATACGTAGGCACTGTACTAATACTGTGTACAAGTGTACAGAACATTAGCACAACTAATATGAGAAGCCTGTACGTATGAGTTTCTTACTGAAGTGTCTGCAAACAAGATTCCTTCGCAGACATGTAGAAATTTGCAAGAAATTTCGCATTTTTATTTCTGTGACTTGTGAACTTCCCCTATTCGCGAAATTTGCGAACATAAAGTCCCGTGAAAATTCCAGCCATTACTATGTAAATATACATTGAGTTTGTTATACATACGTATGATACAATATGTTAGTATTAAATTTTACTTATGTACACAATAATGTACATACATAATAAATATATAGCTACATGCATAATATATGTAAGTGTGGATATGTTCATATGTACAAACTACTATACTTAGTATATGAGGGGTGGGTGGAGCTCATATTAGTATAATAATTGTAAAAGACATATATCAATGTATTCACATTATCTGACAGTGTATATTTGTATTCATATGTACTAAAGGGATTTATGTGGATGTGTGTACATAAAATATTATTATTATACATGTATTATTACTGCACAACCTTACCTCCACACACTCTCTACCTGTTAATTCTGTATGACGTGTGTGTGTACGTATATGTGTGGGTGTGTGTATTTCTGTGTGTGTACAATAGTATATATTATGTGTACGTGTGTGTATTTCTGTGTGTATAATATTATATATTATGTGTGTGCTATATACTGTATACATGTGTGCATGCCCATGCATATGTGCGTTTCAAAATATCAATTCTTAATAGTGTTATAATTAGTTGCTGACTTTGGTAACAATCGTATTATTGTCATCTTCAATACAACAGGACAGTTCTTTCAGTTTTCAAGTTGACTATGGACCTTATGGTCTGGTAATTGACCACAATGGAGATCTTCTTGTTACACTTTATGGTGATAAACATGCAAGTATTATAGCTGTATTTTGAGGATTTTGTATTTCGTTCATTATAGCGATCATTTTAATGTACATAATAGTATACGTACATTGCTTATTGTACAAACGCACACACATATACTACACACTAACACAACATTATGTACGTACGTACACTCATGTATGAGTCAATGTAAAAACTTGTACACCTCATACCATACATACACATAATACGGTAATTCTGTAGACACATACGTACATACGTACATACTGTACATACACAAGTAAATTACACATACACACACACAAAAACACACACACACATGCACACACACATACACACACACACACACACACACACACACACACACACACACACACACACACACGCGCGCGTACATACACATAAATTATATACAACACACATACATACACATACCAGTCATGCAAAATTGGACCACAAAATACTCCTGTCCAATACCCTATGATTGTTAGTCCCACCACAAGTCATCCTTTTGCAAGGTACCCTGGAGGTCTTTAGCGTTCCTCAATAAATTCAAGTTTCTCTTATGAGGAGGAGTCTTCTCGAGGGAATGAAGATCAACATGTTCATAATAAGCCATGTTTTTCAACATCTCCTTCTTGTTGACTGAAGTACTTAGATTCACAGGTCTTGTTCCTTTTGCTGCTTTCTTCTTTGCCTTCTTCAAAGCGTTCATCTGGTTCTTCACAATTCTTATGTGGTCCTCTTTACCCCTCATCTTGTCTGCTACAGCCTCCAGTTCCTCACTGTTCACTGTCCTCGTTGACTGCTGATGACGGTACAACTCACTCACTATTCTCTGATGCTCACTGCACAAAAAGGAAGGGAACCTCCCGTTACCATCAGACCGTATGCACACATTCATAAGTGTAATGGTATGTTCTCATAATCTGATAACACCATACATCACTACTTCACCATTAATCCACTCATACTCACCATGCCAACTCAGCAAATTCCCTCTCAAGGTCACCCAGCATACGCTGGAGTTCTTCCAGTGAATCAGAAGGATTAAATGTTCTATAGTGTCTTTTGATTTCTGAGCAGCTTCTCTCTGGAGAGCAGAGGAGGCTATAGCCCCACACAATGCATGGCTGTGGACCTTCATCAAGGAGACAGCCTTCTGCATGTTGGCTACCACCGAGTGGGAGTTGGTGGTGGACTGGGGACAAATGGAGAAAATAGACAAGTAAACACACAATAATACAATTTTGAGATGTATACACTCCATACATACGTACATGTGCATGTAACAAGATGCCTACTAATAAACATGTAGGCATGACTGTGTTTAGTGTACATATGTATGTACAAATACTGTGTACATGCACAAGAACATTAGCCCAACTAATATGAGAAGCATGTACATTGATCTATACGTACATGTTGCATTTAATGAGTTTCATTCTCAAGTGTCTGCAAACAAGATTCCTCCACAAGGATGTACGTACGTAAAAGTGTACACATAATATGCTTGTTATACATAAATACACACGTGCATATGTATACCATACGTATGTCCAGTGTTTCCCCCAGAGTGTCTGTATACTTGGATACACATAACATACGTACTTACATACGTATGTACGTACATAAAGTACATACGTACGTAAGTACTTATGTACAATATTATGCATGGAGATAATTTCCTCACAGTTTCCAAGATGAAGGGGATGTCCCTTGCATTCAGCCTATAGTGCACTCCAGGTTTAGCCTTGCCAGATGCTCTAGGACCACCAGAGGACTGCAACAGATGTGAGTACATAATATATGAAATTGTACTATACCTGAATAAGTTATATACCGTAAAAGCGGGTTGTTTAGCGCATGCGCTTATGACTCCGGTTAACAAGAAAATGTGCGCTTAATAAAAGATATGCGCCTATTAGCAATATGCGAAAGTTTTAGCAGAGTATGTCTTGTTTTCCACATCTGGATATATGGCCTTCCTTTCAAACTATACACGTTCACTCCCTTTGCTGCTATGGCGAATTTTCTCCTCGTCTTTAATAAACGCAGGACCGTCTTTGTGTCCGCGTGTCTTCGTGAAGAGCGCTTGCACGTTTTGTACAGATTGCGACCGTTGTGTCGATAAAACTTGAGCGCCTTCAGTTTTTACTCCCTCCCATAACTTTCTTGTTCCTTTTCGAGGCTTGTAGCTCAATAACGAGCTGTTGCTGCCCGCTGGAGCTGCTTTCTGCCGTATTGTTTCAAGTGCACGTAGCACACCGCCCATATGCGCTTAACAATTGAATGTATCGACAACAAATTCACAGGCGCTTAACAAAAGATATGCGCTTAACAACCCGCTTTTACGGTATAGGTTGTACATATTAGGTACATACATAAAAAACATACTCACACTGTGCATATAATAATATTATTCTTAGATAAGTAGGTACATACAATATGTATGTGTGTGCTCACATGATAGAGGATGTGCATTGTCTCAGTCCCTAGAGATCAAAACAGTCAACAGTGACTAGAGCACCAATTTCAGTATGTGAAGTATGCATTCACATATAAATACATGCACCATTGTATGTATGTACAGTCCAATAGAGGTGCTATACGTAGACCTCTTGGTGACTGGACAGGTAATTTTATGTTTTGTTGCTTGTCATCATGATCTAATCAGTGTCCATAACCAAATTAACCACACATTTGGATACATACACACCTCCTGGTGCTATAGGCCTCGTGGTGACATGGTAAAATTTAAAATTTTATTGCTGGTCACCACAGTCACTCTGATGTCCATGCAATGCATCATAGCACAAATACCAATACATGTACACCCTCCTGGAGGTAGTACAGAACTAGTGGTGACCAACAGGATGTGTTTTGTGGGCAGTCACAAAAGCTCCCCAGGGTCCATATGATACATATGTAGGTATACCAACATGTGAGCATATGGTTCACATCCAGAAAGGTGACAACAGTGCATGTGTCCACATTGTGTATGCACACTGCTTACAGCCACTGGCTGACCCTACCTCTCACCTTACAATGAGTTGATGTTGAGATTCCTCACCCTTAGAGGAGCTAGTGTGTACTGAGGCAGGTCCATTCTGAGGGGCAGATAGGGACTGGGGATACATACAAATATTGTACAGCGTGTACACACAGTTGACCACAGAACACACATACATACAATGAATATGTATTATACTGTATGCACACAGAATAGACCACACTATGCATACATGCAATGTACATACATATATGTACCATACAGGACAGTACACACACTACAGTGCATACATAGCAGCCTTGTAGGTAGGGGGTGCTATGTTCATAGGAACCCCCTAAAGACTCTCAGGTTCTGGAATTCAAAGCACACATCGTGACCTCATGTAGGGGTGGAGGTGGGGTTTTATGAAGGTTTACACTCTGTTAACAGCAACCCATCAAATGTGGACCACCTTCTCTGAATCCTGCCTACAGGACTGCTCAGTACACACATACAATGTACGCTATAGTAATTCACACAGTACAGTGTGTTGTGTGCTGGAAACTGCAAGATCAGCAAACATTGGTGGGGAAATAACAGATCAGATTATGGGCAATTAGGTATGATCTGGATATCTATATTGATCTGACAATAGAATGAAGAAAACCTTGAAATAAAGAGACATGAATTTAGCAAACATAATAAGAAAAAGAATAAGCAGGTTCTAGGACATGTACATAAACATGTACACACTGCATGCAAGTACATACAGTGCACACTGTCACACAGCAGGTAGCTACAGATTTGAATGCACCAATCAATGTCACTATAGCTGCATAGTAGACCTCGCGTATAACACACAATAGATGAGTTACCATGGGAACGGAGACAGCCACAAATGTTCGTACATGAGGTACACTCTACTTGCAGTGAATGTAAAGATAGCTAGCTACGTGCGTTTGTCAGGATTGGAGGGATCTGTACAATATAAACGAAATTTCAAAACTCACTAAACAAAACCTGCAAACAACTCGTCCATTGAACACAAACACTGACGACGAGCAGCTCTACAAAGCAGATTATAGCTTAGATCGATTGCGATCGCGAAGATTGAGAGAAGATTGGCTAGTGTTTTGTTACTTTTTCACTGGTTACGCCTCCTGTCCCAAATTAAAGGGTTTCCTATTTTGTCCAAAATGACCGACGACTACCACAGAACACGGGAGACGTCCTTCGTGGTCAGGGGACACCGTATAGGGAGAGAATGGCATGAAGAGAAGAATATAGCAGAAATTTGTGGTAGACTGTGTGCGTGCTTTTAGTATAGGAATTTCCCGGAAGACGGTTCAGAACGGTACACATCCGCAAGCATACTAACTTATTATTGCTACTGATCTTATTCGTAGTCACTTACAAGCATGGATCTATACTCCACTCGTCACCTATGATGCGAGCAGACAACAAGATTTGTGGAAGGTGAACAATGTTGAATTGTTGAACTCCAAAATAACTCAGTTGTGAAGTAGTTTTGATAGTGTCCCAGTCAACTGACCAGTAGTACTGACTGTGTCCAGACCATGCTATGTCAACATCTATGAGATGTCTCATTTGACCCAAGAGGTGAGTTTGGTGTGATAATGTGAGCTGAGAGTTTTAGATATGAAATTTTATTCAACTGGGGATGACTTTAGCCAAGATGCTATTACTAGCCCTCCAGAATATGAATCCATTGTGTGTGATTGTCCTTTGGCTTATAGGATCCACATGTGTACATATTTGATGGGAATGTTGGAGGATAGTGGGAGGAGGTGAGAAAATTAATGGAAAACTATAACAAAATCTGTGAATCTGAAAAATGTAGATCAATCCTAGTGAGTGAGGAGTGAGGTCTGTAGCTAGCAGCTGGTGTAGAGGTGTGGTTGGTGATGTACGTGTGCTGCAGTGTGCCATGTGCACACACTAGAGTAGTTGATCTGGGAGCTTGTACCCGAGGCAGCATTCACTCACTACTGGCCACTAACTACATCAGGAAGCATTCGATAGTGTGTACATGCATGTTTACATGTTTGTTCAAGTAAATATTTACTGTCCTTAGACTCCTACTGTTTGTACTATGCTGTGATTATATTGTACTGTATGTACTTTGTCTCATACTAATAGTATTGTTATTTATGTACATACATACTCATTGTAATAATATTATTCATATGACTAGTCTCAATTAATCAACTATTGCCTATTATGTTTTTAAGTGCTTGTTTGTGGAAGAATATCCATTGATTGTGTTTATATTCATGTCCATTCAAATACAGATGTACGATCAGCTAAACAATAGCTGTACTTTATCAATAATGAGTATATGAATTACCCGCCCTACGGGCGTATTTGTCGGTAAATATGTCATCAAAATGGCGCCTTTCAAGTACAGGGATAGTACGGTTTCTTTCACATTCTAGGCCTAAAACAATATGCTAACCCCCTTAAGAAACTCCACGGGTGCCGCTGAGAAGGATTGGGGAGTTTGACATCGATTGCATGCGAACTGAAGGAGGAGTTCGCGAACAAACAAACAAACAGAGACCCCGTAAATTATAGTAAGATGGGCACATGTAGTAATTAATACATACATATGTAGTGTTGAATAATGATATTAAATATATATATGCATATATACTGTATGTAAGAGTTACACCAATACATGTGATGCATTAAAACTTCACTGTTGATCATGGAGTGTGGGATGAGGGGGAGTTTATCACTGTTAACTGTGTGTGTGTGTGTGTGTGTGTGTGTGTGTGTGTGTGTGTGTGTGTGTGTGTGTGTGTGTGTACAATTGGTGCGCATATCATGTTTTACTCAAATTATTCTTTTACACTGCATTCTCCTCTTCTTCCAATTGAAGCTGAAGTAGATATGGAAGAACTTCACTCAGTCTGCTGATTCTCCATGTATATTCCATTATGTTAATTATGTTAATGATTGATAGTAAATTTAATTGTATTTAGTGGTCATTAGTGAGTGTGTACGTGTGTGCATATGAGTATTTGTGAGTTTGTGTGTATATGTTGTTATTTCTATGTTTGTGGGTGCATGGGGTTTGTTTGTGTGGGGAATGTATACATAATGCTTTACTCAAATTGCCGTTGTAAACTGCCTTCATTTCTTCCTCTAGATGGAGTTGAAGTAGAAGTATCAAAGTAGAACTTTACTGCTGATTCTCTACATAGTACATTGTTTAAATTGGATTCATAGTTTTGGGAATTATCACTATTTGTAAAGAGTAGTTTAGTGGAGGGCAGGACACACAGTTGTGTCATGTTATTGCATAAGTCGCAGGTTGTTTGAAGAATGCCTTTGATCGTTCTTACCATGTTTGCTAGACTTAACTTTGTCTACACATGATGGAGGATCGTGAAAGACTGAAGGATATACATATGACAACAGTGCTTCCCGAAGGTGTGTGTGTGCGTGTACAAATGGTTGTGTTGGTGTGTGTGCACTTGTATATGCATAATATATGCCTCATTCAGGTTATTATTTTAAACTGCGTTCTCTTCTTTCTTCAGATGTACCTGAAGTAGAAATATCAAAGAAGAACTTCGCTAATGATTCTCTACATTACGTTATGTAAATTACATTCATAGTTGGGATTTAGTGGTTGGTATAATAAGGGGGCGGGACAGAGAGTTGTGTCACATAATCACGAGTTCGTTGGGAGGAATTTTCGTTTGTTCCCTAATATTTCATATTCACATTGTAACGCATTTCGCGAGAAATTTTCTCAATCGTTTGCAAGGTAAGTTTATCATCGAACCGTGTGTGTACGCTTATAGTTCGTTGCGTGTTTGGAAAGATCGTTTCAGTCCAATCGAGATCGTACGATGGTCTTAGTAGCTATATTATATAGGACTGAGATTGTGTTTACGTTCACTATTATTAATGAAATGTGCTCCCTTACCAATTAGCCCGACAGTGTCTGTTTTAACACGTTATTGCTTGGAAATCACAATTTTTGGTTACTATAGGTTAAATAGTACTTAGTCTACATAACCTGTGGTACAACTTGTCTACTTCACGAGTATCCTTGTCAACACACTTGATACAATATCCTGTTAATGTCACTCCTATGTATAATGTGAGGATTGTATAGCTGTACACTATAATACTGAGAGTAGGTATTTTATGATAAATGTGGGGTTGACTGGACTCTTTGGTGTCCACGATCACTTCATATTGAAATGAGCAGTTTGTGTTGTTGCAAGTTGGCAAGTCTGAACCTTCAATCAGGGGTTCATATGCAACATGTTGTATTTCTGTTAAAGTTTAAAGTTTGCCTTGGCAATGTGTATGCCCTAGCACAATCAGGTCCCTTCACTTGGCGACGCATGCACTAGGTATTGTGTTGATATCATTGGTCTCAATTGAAACATCCAATCTAAAATTTGTCTTCCTCTACATTTCAGTGTAAAGAAAGAAAAATGGCTGACGGTCCAGTTCCAAGTAATCAGTCCTCACGGGACAAGTTGTCACGCCAGGTAGAGAAAGAACTAGTCGTCATTGAACCTGATGTGACATGTTGTCACTGTAAAAGAGAACTGAACAATCCTTATCTGTTGTGCTGTCTACATTCCGTGTGCAAGGATTGTCTTCTCAATTTGGAAGTGAAAGATGGACGACTGAAGTGCACCCAATGTGGAGACACATCCACTCACTGTAACAACAGGAAGATGTTGGAGAGTGAGTGTAGAGTGGACAGCCTACGTTGTATTCCAGTACCAAACGGTCCCCTAGCTCAGTATATCGAGGGATTGAAGATTGTACAGAAAGTGGCCAAGAACATCCCCATTCCTTGTGGCAACAAGCGATGTAAGAGTGGTGATTCACCTTCAACTGTGTTCTGTATAGACTGTGCCAAATTTATGTGTGAACGTTGCTATGGTGGGCATGACGTGGTCGATACATTTGAAGACCACATTGTGAAGAATTTGGAGGAGATGCGATCCCTAACCCCTCAAGATATCCAGAGTCTCTCTCCAAAGAGCACTGCACCCAGTACCTGTCCCCAACACAATGGGAAGATTCTCGAGTATTGCTGTGAACAGTGTAATGTACTCATGTGTCAAGCATGTACCGTAGACAACAAATTCTCACACGTTCCAGTGTTTCTTGATGCTAGCGTGTCCCATCGTCACACTCAGTCTGTGAAGATCGTTCATCAGACTGCCGTCTGCTATGAGAGGAAGTACCAGAAGATTGAGAAGGAGTTCCAGACTCAGATCAGAACTGTGGACGAGATGAAAGAGGCCGCACTCCACGATATCAACATGGCCTTCCAGAACATCCATCAGGTTGTGGATGAGAGGAAGGAGGAACTTTGTAGACAGGTTATAGCCACAGCAGAAGAGAAGAAGCGTACCATCAGTTCTAAGGTCACAGCCGCTAAGAGAGAAAAGGAGATGTCAGCGAGCACACAATCCTCCCTTCAGTTTCTCCTCACCAGTGGTAGCAGTCATGATGTGATAGCTAGTAAGGATCTGGTCCAAACACAACAATCCGTTCTCACCTCAAAATGGTGTCAGGAAGAGTTCGAGCACACAATATCTCAGGTGGTGACCTTTGACCCCACCAACCAAGATGTTCTTTTGAAGTCAATCAGAGAATTCGGTGTTGTAGGCAACGGAGCCTGTCCTGTCAACTGTACAGTGGAACCCAAACCAGAGACTGTACGATTAAACAGATTTGAACAGATAACACTTACCCTGAACGCATTCGACAACAAGAACATCCGATGTACAAGAGGAGGTGATGACATCGAGGCATTCCTTCGTCCCAACTCCCCCATCCCAGGTCCGGCCATCAAAGCGAGGGTAGTGGATGATGAGAACGGACAGTACACTTTATCCTTCCCTATCTCATACCCAGGAGAATGTGATTTGTCCATTCTAGTGAACGGGAGTGATGTTAGAGGTAGTCCGTTTGGAGTGAACTTCCTACCAAAGCAAAAACCAGTACAGCTCAATAAGAATGTAGCAGAACTCGGAGCAAAGAAGGGACATCTCAACTTCCCTCAACAGCCAGGTGGTCCTTGGGGTATTGCAGTAGCTCCAAATGGCCACACATTCATTGCTGACAACAGCACCCATCAGATTCATGTGTTTGATGAGCAGAGGAAGCACATCAGATCATTTGGTCAGCAAGGTAGCGGAAATGGACAGTTAAGTTATCCTCGTGGTATAGCTGTAGATGCTGATGAACTGGTGTATGTTTGCAATCGTGGTAACCATCGTATTGAAATGTTCAGAACGGATGGAACCTTTGTTAAACAGTTTGGTGTTGGTCACCTTTCCAATCCCTGGGGAGTGACAGTGAACAACAAACAAGTTTATGTTGCAGACACTGGGAACCACAGGATATCCATCTTCACCCTGGAGGGTCAGCTCATACGTACCATTGGATCACTAGGTAGTGGTCCTGGACAGTTCACTTGGCCTAGTGCAGTAGCCATCTCACCTAATGGGGACATGTACGTCACTGACGACAACCATCGTGTCCAAGTATTTAGTCCAGACGGTGTATTCCAAAGAGAGTTTGGTAAAGGGCAACTCAACTATCCATTTGATATCCTCATCACTGCTGATGATCATGTGTTAGTTATTGACACCAATAACAATCGTGTTGTCATCTTCAATACAACAGGACAGGTCATTCACAGTTTTAAAGTTGGCTCTAGACCTCGTGGTCTAGGAATTGACCACAATGGAGATCTTCTTGTTACACTGTACAATGACAAACAAGTAGCTATATTTTGAGTGCATGTTTTTGTATTTTGTTGATTTTCATATATTATCATTAATATTATACAATATACAATTGATGCATAATTTTGATATTTAAACACATAAATATGCGAATGTGCTCAATATACATTATAATGCAAATTATTACAATAATATAATTATAATATTTATTATGATACTAATACCTCTATTAGTTTCAACACTGATAATAATAATTATTATACCCAATAATTATTATGATATATGATCTATCTTTATATTTATAATAATTATTTCAACTCCGTGACAAGTACATATGCATTGCAGTGCTGTAGATTATTACAAAAATAACATGATAGTACATACGTACATTGTTTATTGTATACACACACATGCACGCATGCCAACACACCCACAGACACACACACACACACACACACACACACACACACACACACACACACACACACACACACACACACACACACACACACATGCACACACACACACACACACACACACACACACACACACACACACACACACTCCAGATATATGCCAATACTTATATACATACACGTACAAGATATTTCAAAGTACCATACATAGTACGTACACCTTATACGGTACCATACATCCACATACAGTAATCCTGTATATACATACAGACTGTACATATACAAGTACATTAATATATACACACATATACAAATACTGTACGCATATACGTACGTACGTATGTACACAAATATCACAGTCATGCAATTCATCCCACAAAATACTCCTGTCCTATACCCTATAATTGTTAGTCCCACCACAAGTCATCCTTTTGCAAGGTACACTGGAGGTCTTTAGCGTTCCTCAATAAATTCAAGTTTCTCTTGTGAGGAGGAGTCTTCTCAAGGGAATGAAGATCGACATGTTCGTAATAAGCCATGTTCTTCAACATCTCCTTCTTGTTGACAGAAGTACTTAGATTCACAGGTCTTGTTCCTTTTGCTGCTTTCTTCTTTGCCTTCTTCAAAGCGTTCATCTGGTTCTTCACAATTCTTATGTGGTCCTCTTTGCCCCTCATCTTGTCTGCTACAGCCTCCAGTTCCTCACTGTTCACTGTCCTCGGTGACTGCCGATGACGGTACAACTCACTCACTATTCTCTGATGTTCACTGCACAAAAAGAAAGGGAACTTCCCATCACCATCAAACTGTACGTACACATAAGTGTGTTGGTACGTATGTTCTCACCCCCTGATAACACCATACACCACTACATCACCATTAATCCACTCATACTCACCATGCTAACTCAGCAAATTCCCTCTCAAGGTCACCCAGCATACGCTGGAGTTCTTCCAGCGAACCAGAAGGATTAAATGTTCTAGTGTCTTTTGATTTCTGAGCAGCTTCTCTCTGGAGAGCAGAGGAGGCTATAGCCCCACACAATGCATGACTGTGGACCTTCATCAAGGAGACAGCCTTCTGCATGTTGGCTACCACCGAGTGGGAGTTGGTGGTGGACTGGGGACAAGTGGAGAAAATAGACAAGTAAACACACAGGAATACAATTTTGAGAGGTATACACTCCATACATATGTACATGTGTAACAAGATGCCTACTAACATACGTATGTACATGTAGGCATGACTGTGTTTAGTGTATGTATGTATGTACAAATACTGTGTACAAGCACAAGAACATCAGCACAACTAATATGAGAAGCGTGTACATTGATGCTTATGTACATGAAGTAGTTATACCCCGCTTTCGGTATGCACTGTGCGGATGTACTAAGTGTTAGGAATAGATTGGCCGAGGGCGATAGAGATGGAGATAAATAATTCACAGTTCCCAAGATGAAGGGGATGTCCCTTGCATTCAGCCTATAGTGCACTCCAGGTTTAGCCTTGCCAGATGCACTAGGAACACCACAGGACTGCAACAGATGTGAGTACATAATATATGTAATTGTACTGTACATTAATGTTAGCACATACGTATGTACATACGTATTAGTTGAGTACATGAACATACTGCATGCATGTGGAGTGCATGTCACCTCGATAGTCCACCATAACCGGTTCAAGGAAAATGTAAAAAAATGTAGAAAGTATGTATACGTATAAAACTATGCACCTTGTTCCTCTTATGGACTGGTTTAGACCTGGGTCTCTGGTTATCACTGGACCTCATGAACAGTTCATCAGCATCACTCATCATCTGCATACACCACATGAGGAGGAATAACAGACGTACATATGTACATGGATTAATAATGCACATACATACATATGGTATATATATTATATGTGTGTGTATAACAACATAAACAAATACAGAGTATATACATGCATACATTTATATGTACTTTACATTCACATATGCATTGGAAGCTATTGCAAATATACAATGTCATACGTACATATGTAAGCACATATGCATGTACATAGGATCAGTATGGACAACAGTGAGATGGTGTGAATAGGCCTTGTGACCACCAGCCAAAATGTCAAATTCCATTTCACCACAGCCAATCTGGTGTCAATGTATTGCACCATAGCACAAAATTGATGGATGTACACCCTCCTGAAGGTGATATGGACATCGTGGTGACCAAAAAGATATATTTGTTGCCAGTCACAAATGATCCCCATTGTTCATAAGATAATGCATTTACTTTTGCATGCAGATTCCAATATGGAGGTACTATAGATATCTTGGTGACTGGACAGGTTAATTTATGTTTTGTCACTGGTCACCATGGGCTACCCAGTCTCCATATACACCTTGTAAACACAATTCTGATGTACTTTATACAACAAATGGTTCACATCCAGAAAAGAGACAACACTGCATGTGTCAACATTGTGTATGTACACTGCTTACAGCCACTGGCTGACCCTTCCTCTCACCTTACAATGAGTTGATGTTGAGATTCCTCACCCTTAGAGGAGCTAGTGTGTACTGAGGCAGGTCCATTCTGAGGGGCAGATAGGCACTGGGGATACATAAAAGCATTGTACAGTGTGTGCACAGTTGACCACAGTACACACATACATACAATGCACATGCACTAAACGGTATGCACACAGAATAGACCATGATATGCATACGTGCATGCAATGTACATATGTATACATACCATACAGTACAGTACGTACACTACAGTACATACACAGCAACCCTGTAGGTAGGGGGTGCTGTGTTCATAGGAACCCCAAACTACAAGAAACTACAAGATCAGCAAACATTGGTGGGGAAATAACAGATCAGATAATGGACAATTAGGTATGGTCCGGATATCTGTACTGATCTGACAATAGAATGAAGAGGACCTGAACATGTACACACTGCATGCATGTACATAGCTACAGTGCACACTGTCACACAGCAGGTACAGATTTGAATGCACCAATCAATGTCACTAGAACTGCATAGTAGACCTCACGTGGAACATACAATAGATGAGTTACCATGGGAACGGAGACAGCCACAATCTATTGTACATGAGGTAGCTAGCTAGCTACACTCTACTTGCAATGAATGTGAAGATGTGGGCGTTTGCGAGGATTGGAGGGGATCTTTGAACATAAAATTCTGAAACTCACTAAACCAGACCAGTAAGCAATTCGTCCATGGAACCCGAACACAGACGATGAGCTCTATAACGCAGATTAACTATTGCATGTATTGTTACTTTTTCACTGGTTACTCCTCCTGTCCCAAATTAAAGGGATTCCTATTTTGGCCAAAATGACCGACGACTACCACAGAACACAGGAGACGTCCTTCATGGACAGAATGAAGAGGAGCTTGAAAACAAGAGACATGGAATAAGCAGGTGCTAGGACATGTACATAAACATGTACACACTGCATGCATGTACATACAGTGTACACTGTCACACAGCAGGTACAGATTTGAATGCACCAATCAATGTCACTATAACTGCATAGTAGACCTCACGAGGAACACACAATAGACGAGTTACCATGGGAACAGAGACAGCTACAATGATAGCTATAGCTAGTGTACACGAGGTACACTCTACTTGCACTGAATGTGAAGATATGTGCGTTTACAAGGATTGGACGGGATCTTTTCAATGAAATGCACTAAACAAGATCGGAAGAAACTCGTCCATCAAACCCGGACACTAGCTGACGATGAGCTCTATAGAGCAGATTAGCTATTGCAAGCATCGTTACTTTTCCACTGGTTACGCCTCCTGTCCCAAATTAAAGGGTTTCCTGTTTTGGCCAAAATGACCGACGACTATATACCACAGAACACGGGAGACGTCCTTCGTGGACAGGGGACACCGTATCGGGAGAGAATGGCATGAAGAGAAGAGTTTAGCAGAAATTTGTGTTAAATTTTATACGTTTCGCAGGATTTTCCCCGAACACGCGGTTCACATCCAGCTTAGCTACTGGCTAACCGTGCATGGCATGGCAGCTCTACTAATTTATTCGTAGTCGCATTCAAGCGTTAATCTACTCTTCTTACTCGACTCCTCACCTATCATGCAACCAAACAAAGATAATTGTGGAACGTGAACAACGTTGAATTGGTGAACTCAACAATAACACAGTTGTGGAGTAGTTTTGATGGAAAGTGTCCCAGTCAACTGACCAGTAGTACTGACTGTGTCCAGACCATGCTATGTCAACATCTATGAGATGTCTCATTTGACCCAAGAGGTGAGTTTGGTGTGATGATGTGATATGAATCCAGTGTGTATGTGTCCTCATGGGATCTACTGTACATGTGAACTCCCTGTACAGATGTCATTTCTGTTAGAAAGAAAACTCCCCTTTAAAATCCAGGAAATCATTGGAGGCTGTATGTATAGTATCATATATTTATATATTTCATGTATATGTACAGTTACTATTATTATTTTCACCCCTAAATATGCAAAACTACTTTATCTACACCAAACTCCTACCACAGGTTCATTAGCATGTATGCACGCCACGCACACACACATGCACACACACACACACACACACACACACACACACACACACACACACACACACACACACACACACACGCACAAACATGTACACATTGTAGCATCAAGTATACAGAGTAGAGAGGTCAAATTGGATGTTGTATGACAAAATTGATAGTTGACTTCAATTTCCCAAGCCAATTGTGGCACATCAAGTGAGTGTCATTGTACTTATTAATTGTGTGTAGGACTTGTTGCACTGGTGGAAGCTTCCTACTGGTCACGCTCCTGATTCAAATTCAAGAATTGTACATTTCTCAGAAACAACAAGGTCGTCAAGTTCCTGTATGTATGGAGACAGGAAGCACTTGTTGTATTCAACCAGCACATCATAGCAAGACAACATCACATCTGATCTGAAGTGAACATTGTAGGAGAAACCTATGCTCGGTAGCTGTACTGCACACGATCCTCTTTGACAGGTTTTCTTCTGTTAATCACCACATGTTCACCTCGAGCACAGTGAGTGTGCATGTCAAGTATACGTTGTACATGTACCGTATAACGTAGATACTCTGTGTACACTCCCAGTATATGTGGTATATATAGAGCATATGTGCCAACTGTCCCGAATTGCCTGGGACAGTCCTGGAACAATATGCTGTGTCCCGTGTCTCAGATGGAAGTTTCCTTTGTCCCAGTTAAAGGGCCACTGACATGAACAAACAAGTTGGCCTCAAATCACTTTGTTGAGTAATTAAACACCAGTGTTGAAAATCACCGTTCTTATCTCAAACATGAATATTATGTTTGTTTGCATATGTACATATGTACATGTGCATATGTTAGCATTAGCGTATGAGTGTGTAGTGTACATGTGGTACCTTATATGATAGCCTACTGGGTGTGCTACCTCCCAGGTTGAATAGGCTCTCCTACATGGGAGCTATTGCACATGTGCACAATGTACATGTGTATGTTTGTGTGTGTTTGTGTTAACAATGTACATGTGTATGTTTGTGTGTGTTTGTGTATGTACGGTCTTGTGTATCCTACTATAATGCAAGGATTTTCTGTTTGTTTGTTCGCGAACTCCTCCTTCAGTTCGCATGTGATCGACATCAAACCCTTCAATCCTCCTCAGTGGCACCCGTGGAGTGTCCTAAGGGGGTTGGTGTTTTGTTTTAGGCCTTTCTTCCAGAATTTGAACGAAACTGTACTATCCGCCGTACTTGAAAGGCACCATTTTTATGACATGTTTAAGGGCGAATACACACGTGAGGCAGTTAATTCGGCTAGTTTATAACAATGTGTACATGTGTGTGTGTGTGCATGTACAGTCATATTTATTTATAGAAAATGGTGTGTGTGTGTGTGCATGTAGTCATATTTATTTATAAAAATTGTGTGTGTGTGTGTGTGTGTGTGTGTGTGTGTGTGTGTGTGTGTGTGTGTGTGTGTGTGTGTGTCGTGTGTGTGTTGTGTGTGTGTGTGTGTGTGTGTGTGTGTGTGTGTGTGTGTGTGTGTGTGTGTGTGTGTGTGTGTGTGTGTGTGTGCATACATACTTTGTTCAATTTACTCTTAAACTGCATCCTCTTCTTCCCCCAGATGAAGCTGAAGTGGAAATGCACATGATCCTCCTCGACAGGTTTCTTCTGTTAATCACCACGTGTTCACCTCCAGCACAGTGAGTGTGCATGTCAAGTATCGTTTATACATGTACCGTATAACGTAGATACTCTTTGTACACTCCCAGTGTATGTGGTATAGAGGGTCTGTGCTGGTTGATACTAACACTACCTATTGCTGGTTTGTACATGTGATAGTCTGGCAGATATTCAAATTGTACTGAGTGTTAGTCACATTCTATAGGGTACACATCCATTCCTGTGATAAGTCACTCCCACCATCAGTTGAGAGTTGGAAGGACAGTCTAGGATACTTGGGCTAGTGTTCACATGTACATTGTACATGAACATTATGTATGTGTGTGTGCGTGCGTGTGTGCTTGCGTGTGTGCATGTGTGCATATGTTATAGCATTAGTCTATGTATGTGTGTAGTGTACTGTATCTTGGTACCTTATATGAAAACCTACTTTAGTACTTTATGATAACCTACTGGGTGTGTGACCTTTTGTACATGTTAACAATGTACATGTGTATGTTTGTGTGTGTTCGTTTATGTTCAGTCATATTTATTTATAACAATTTGTGTGTGTGTGTGTGTGTGTGTGTGTGTGTGTGTGTGTGTGTGTGTGTGTGTGTGTGTGTGTGTGTGTGCGTGGTGTGCATACATGTTTTGTTCAATTCACTCTTAAACTGCATCCTCTTCTTCCTCCAGATGAAGCTGAAGTGGAAATATAAAAGAACTTTACTGCTGATTCTCTACATTACATTATATGTAATATACATTCATAGTCGATGGGAATTTAAATTGTGAAGATTTATAGTAGTCGTTAGTAGGGGGGCGGGATGTGGAGTTTTGTCACGTGATCCGAGAAGTCACGAGTGGTTCTGAGAACGCCCTCTATTCGTAGAAAGCTTCGATCGTCCTTTCATAATATTCTAGTCTACATTGTATCGCTTTTTGTAAGAACCTTGGTTAATCGTTTTCAAGGTACGTTTATCCTCGAACAGTAGTTAGTTTTGTTTTAAATGACCTTATCCGCTGGTAGCTATTATCTTTTGTCTCTGCATGGGACTCAGATAACATTTTGTGTACGTTCACTATTTATAAAGAAATAATCACTATAGCCATTCGCCTGCTGTTATCACATGTTATTGCTTGTTGTACACGTACTCTTTTTACATTAAATGCTCGTAAGTGGGCTGACTCGAACTGTGGTCTTTGACCACGTTAAGTACTTATTGATAGAATTGATTGAAGTATCTTCGACTATAAAAATTAATGACTATAACCTATAGCTAATATCTCATAATTTCCCAGTGTAGTCTGACCAGTACAACCATAGACTACACGTACTACATAACCTGTGGTACAACTTGTCTAAGTATCTTTGTCAGCACACTTGGTACAATATCCTGTTAATGTCACTCCTATGGATAACGTGAGGATTGTATAGCTGTACACTGTAATACTGAGAGTAGGTATTGTATGATAAGTGTGGGGTTAGTTGGACTCTGCTGTCCACAATCATTAATGTTTACATTGGAAAAAGTAGTTTGTGTTCCTGCATAGTGTACCCACGGCAGGTTACTTATGGTCAACCATCCCATTCTCCTACATTTGTATGCAGTTTGTGTCTAGCTCTGAAGTTAATATTGATTCTGTTCTCTCTCAATTGAAAAGTTTAATCTTGTATTCCTCAGAATCAAGTGAGTAAAATGGCTGAAGGTCTAGTTCCAGCTAATCAGTCCTCACAGGACAAGTCGTCACATCAGGAAGAACAAGAACCAGTTGTCATAGAACCTGATGTGACATGTGGTCACTGCAAGAGAGAACTGAACAATCCTTATCTGTTGTGCTGTCTACATTCAGTGTGCAAGGACTGCTATCCTGATTTGGAAGTGAAAGATGGCCGACTGAAGTGCACCCAATGTGGAGATACATCCACTCACTGTAACGACAGGAAGATGTTGGAGAGTGAGTGTAGAGTGGACAGCCTACGTTGTGTTCCTGTACCAAACGGTCCCCTAGCTCGGTACATGAAGGGATTGAAAGTAGCTGAACAGCTTCAAAGAAGCACTGTTCCCTGTGGGAACAAGGCATGCCAGACTGAAAATGAACCTTCTGTTGTGTTCTGTGTTGAGTGTTCGATGTACCTGTGTCCTCACTGCCGAGACAGTCACAAGGCAATGGCTTATCTGATTGGTCCTCATACCATGAAAACTCTGGATGAAGTCCGCTCCCTCAATCCTCAAGAACATGGGGTTGTCTTCTCAAAGACCACCACACACAGTATTTGTCCTCAACATAGTGGAAAGGCTCTCGAGTATTGCTGTGAACAGTGTAATGTACTCATGTGTCAAGCATGTGCTATTGCCCTGAAGCCTCCACACAACCCCAAGCACCTCAGTACTGAACCCCATATAGCTGAACGCCACACTCAATCTGTGAAGATCGCTCATCAGACTGCTGTCTGCTATGAGAGGAAGTACCAGAAGATTGAGAAGGAGTTACAGACTCAGATCAGAACTGTGGACGAGATGAAAGAGGCTGCACTCCACGATATCAACACAGCCTTCCAGAACATCCATCAGGTTGTGGATGAGCGGAAGGAGGAACTTTGTAGACTGCTTATAGCCAAAGCCGAAGAAAAGAAGCATACCATGAGATCAAAGCTCACAGCTGCTAAGAGAGAGAAGGAGATGTCAGCAAACACTCAATCCTCCCTTCAATTTCTCCTCACCAGTGGTAGCAGTCACGATGTGATAGCTAGTAAGGATCTGGTCCAAACACAACAATCCCTTCTCACCTCAAAATGGTGTCAGGAAGAGTTTGAGCACACAGTATCACAGGTGGTGACCTTTGACCCCACCAACCAAGATGTTCTTTTCATGGCAATCAGAGAATTCGGTGTTGTAGAAGACGGAGCCTGTCCTGTCAACTGTACAGTGGAGCCCAAACCAGAGACTGTACCATTAAATAGATCTGACCCGATAACACTGACACTGAACACATTCGACAGCAAGAACATCCAATGTACAAGAGGAGGTGATAACGTTGATGTATTCCTTCGTCCCAAGTCCTCCATCCCAGGTCCAGCCATCAAAGCGAGGGTAGTGGATGATGAGAACGGACAGTACACTTTATCCTTCCCTATCACATACCCAGGAGAATGTGATCTGTCCATTCTAGTGAACGGGAGTGATATTAGAGGTAGTCCGTTTGGAGTGAACTTCCTACCAAAGCCAAAACCAGTAAAGCTCAATAAGAATGCTGTAGAACTCGGAGCAAACAAGGGACATCTCAACTTCCCTCAACAACCAGGTGGCCCATGGGGTATTGCAGTAGCTGCAAATGGCCACACATTCATTGCTGACAACAACACCCATCAGATTCATGTGTTTGATGAGCAGAGGAAGCATGTCAGATCATTTGGTCAAAAAGGAAGAGGAAATGGGCAGCTAAACCGTCCTATTGGTATAGCTGTAGATGCTGATGGGTTGGTGTATGTTTGTAATTGTGGTAACAGTCGTATTGAAGTATTCAGAATGAATGGAACCTTTGTTAAACAGTTTGGTGTTGACCACCTTTCCAATCCCTGGGGAGTGACAGTGAACAACAAACAAGTTTATGTTGCAGACAGTGGGAACCACAGGATATCCATCTTCACCCTGGAGGGTCAGCTCATACGTACCATTGGATCACGAGGTAGTGGTCCTGGACGGCTTCAATCGCCTAGTGCAGTAGCCATCTCACCTGATGGGGACATGTATGTCACTGATGAGAGCAACCATCGCGTCCAAGTATTCAGTCCAGATGGTGTATTCCAAAGAGAGTTTGGTAAAGGTCAACTCAACTATCCTCGAGACATCCTCCTCACTGCTGATGGTCATGGATTAGTTGCTGACCAAATGAACAATCGTGTTGTCATCTTCAATTCAACAGGACAGGTCATTCACAGTTTTCAAGTTGGCTCTCGACCTTTTGGTCTAGCAATTGACCACAATGGAGACCTTCTGGTTACAGTGTACGGTGACAAACAAGTAGCTATATTTTGAGTGCACGTATTTGTATTTTGTTCATTATCATTTATCATTATTTTATATTATACAATATAATTGATGCATTTGATGTTCAATCACACATGCATATACTTATATTGCGGTCGAATGCATGTGTTTAATATATTATTATTATATGCAAATTATTACAATAATATTAATATAATATAATATATATTATACCTGTATTAGTTTCAACACTTCACACACATCACATGCATGCCATTACACATGTACATATACATGTATGAGATATTTCAAAAGTAAAATACGTAGTATGTACACCTTAAGTATATATATACATACAGTAATCCTGTGTATACTTACATACATATATACCGTATATACTGTAATACTGTACACACATATTACATACATATGTACACAAACATCACAGCCATGCAATTCAGACCACAAAATACCATATAGCAGGAAATTTTCGTGGGACAAAATTTTTGCGGTTAATTGGCCTAACATCCGTGAAAATTTTATCCACAAATTAGGCGTTCTCGCTGTTCTGTTGCGTGACTCTAGCCAGCATCTGCGAAAAGTTTATCCGTGAATTTTCATTTTTGGAGCCATCGATCTGCGAAAATTTTGTCCCACAAAAATTTCCAGCTATACGGTACTCCTGTCCAATACCCTATTGTCAGTCCCACCACAAGTCATCCTTTTGCAAGGTACACTGGAGGTCTTTAGCGTTCCTTAATAAATTCAAGTTTCTCTTATGAGAAGAAGTCTTCTCGAGGGAATGAAGATCAACATGTTCGAAATTTGTATTACGCCATGTCTTTCAACATCTTCTTGTTGACAGAAGTACTTAGATTCACTGGTCTTGTTCCTTTTGCTGCTTTCTTCTTTGCCTTCTTCAAAGCGTTCATCTGGTTCTTCACAATTCTTATGTGGTCCTCTTTGCCCCTCATCTTGTCTGCTACAGCCTCCAGTTCCTCACTGTTCACTGTCCTCGGTGACTGCTGATGACGGTACAACTCACTCACTATTCTCTGATGCTCACTGCACAAAAAAGAAGGGAACCTCCTATTAGCATCAAATCATATGTACACATTCATAAGTGTGTTGATATGTGCCTAGTGCAGTAGCCATCTCACCTGATAGGGACATGTATGTCACTGACTACTGGAACCATCGTGTCCAAGTATTCAGTCCAGACGGTGTATTCCAGAGAGTTTGGTAAAGGTCAACTCAACTCTCCTTGTGACATCCTCATCACTGCTGATGGTCATGTGTTAGTTGCTGACAGTGGTAACAATCGTGATGTCATCTTCAATACAACAGGAGTGTTAATTCACAGTTTTCAAGTTGGCTCTATACCTTGAGGTCTAGCAATTGACCACAATGATATTCTTGTTACACTTTATGGGGATAAACAAGTAAATAGATGTATTTTGAGGGTTTTTGTATTTTATTCATTATATTAGAGTAATGGCTATGTGATATATAATATATAATGACAGCCAAATTGCAAATAATTATATACAACAACAACATACAAATAATTGCAATATAATAATGCTATATAGTATTATAATATTATTAATACAATTCATAAAAGATAATATTATGACTGTAAATATGCACATACGACACATAATTTGTGCATACGTACATATGTAGGCACTGCACTATTACTGTGTACAAGTGTACAGAACGAAAATTTCAGCCATTAGGGTATGTAAATATACATTGACCTTGTTATACGTATGATACGATATGTTAGTATTAAATTTTACTTATGACTTGTACATAATAATGTATAATACATAATATAGCTACATACATAAGCATAGGCGGCGGAACAGGGGGGGCCAGGGGGGCCATGGCCCTCCCACTCATCACAAAGGTGAAACCAAGAATGTCTATGTAGAGTATTGCATACATGGACACAATTGCAATATTATTCATGAGTTCAGCACTAAGGCCCCCCCACTTGCCAAACCATTCCTCCGCCTATGATAAGTGTGGATATGATCTATACTTAGTAAATGAGGAGTGGGTGGAGCTCATATTAGTATAATTGTATCAATGTATTCACATTATCTGACAGTGTATATTTGTATTCATATGTACTAAAGGGATTTATGTGGATGTGTGTACATAAAATATTATTATTATACATGTATTATTATTGCACAACCTTATATACCTCCACACACTCTCTAGCTGTTAATTCTGTATGACGTGTGTGTGCGTGCTACTGTGTACATGTGTGCATGCCCCTGTGCATTTCAAAATATTCAATTCTTAATTGTATTAGTTGCTGACTTTGGTAACAATCATGTTATCATGTATCTTCACTACAACAGGACTGGTCATTCACAGTTTTCAAGTTGGCTCTATACCTTGCAGCAATTGACCACAATGGAGTACTTACAAAATACGTATATAACATACATACAATTATTTACAATTAGCAATATAGAGTACATAATTGTAAAATATGCACACGTATAAAATTAATAGATTATTAAGCACTAATTATAATTTATTTGTGTATAGATGATATTACGTATGGTACCATTTATAATTAATAAGCACGTATATATGCATAATATAATTATTATTATTATATTATAGTATAATATATTATACCATAACACATACGTACATTGCAGTGTGGTAGGTTATTACAAAAATAGCATAATAGTATACATACGTACATTGCTTATTGTACAAACGCACACACATATACTACACACAAACACAACATTATGTACGTACGTACACACATGTATGAGTCAATGTAAAAACTTGTACACCTAATACCATACATACACATAATACAGTAATCCTGTAGACACATACGTACGTACGTACGTACACAAGTAAATTACACAGACACACACAAACACGTACGCACACACACACACACAAACACGTACGCACACACACACACACAAACACACACACACACACACACACACACACAACACACACACACACACACACACACACACTCACACACACACGTACACACACATAAATTATATACAACACGCATACATACACTTACCAGTCATGCAAAATTGGACCATAAAATACTCCTGTCCAATACCCTATTGTTAGTCCCACCACAAGTCATCCTTTTGCAAGGTACACTGGAGGTCTTTAGCGTTCCTTAATAAATTCAAGTTTCTCTTATGAGGAGGAGTCTTCTCGAGGGAATGAAGATCGACATGTTCATAATAAGCCATGTTTTTCAACATCTCCTTCTTGTTGACAGAAGTACTTAGATTCACAGGTCTTGTTCCTTTTGCTGCTTTCTTCTTTGCCTTCTTCAAAGTGTTCATCTGGTTCTTCACGATTCTTATGTGGTCCTCTTTGCCCCTCATCTTGTCTGCTACAGCCTCCAGTTCCTCACTGTTCACTGTCCTCGGTGACTGCTGATGACGGTACAACTCACTCACTATTCTCTGATGTTCACTGCACAAAAGGAAGGGAACATCCCATTACCATCAAACTGTATGTACACATTCATAAGTGTGTTAGTATAAGTTCTCATCATCTGATAACACCATACATCACTACTTCACCATTAATCCACTCATACTCACCATGCCAACTCAGCAAATTCCCTCTCAAGGTCACCCAGCATACGCTGGAGGTCTTCCAGCGAACCAGAAGGATTATATGTTCTAGTGTCTTTTGATTTCTGAGCAGTTTCTCTCTGGAGAGCAGAGGAGGCTATAGCTCCACACAATGTATGACTGTGGGCCTTCATCAAGGAGACAGCCTTCTGCATGTTGGCTACCACCGAGTGGGAGTTGGTGGTGGACTGGGGACAAGTGGGGAAAATAGACAAGAAAACACACAAGAATACAATTTGGAGATGTATACACTTCATATACACGTGAAATAAGATGCCTATGTACATGTAGGCATGACTGTGTTTAGTGTATGTATGTATGTACAAATACTGTGTACAAGCGCAAGAACATCAGCACAACTGAGAAGCATGTACATTGATGCTTACATACATACATGTTGGATTAAATGAGTTTCTTACTCAAGTGTCTGCAAACAAGGTTCCTTCACAAGGATGTACACATGCAAAGGTGTACACATTATTATGTTTGTTATACATGAATACACACGTGCATATGTATACCATACGTATGTCCGTATACTTGGATACACATTACATATGTACTTACATACCTATGTACATACATAAAGTACATACGTGAGTACGTATGTACAATATTATTATTAATATTATTATTAATATTAAATAAATGTAATTGTACTGTGCACTAATATGCTAGTACATATGTACATATTAGTTGAGTACATGAACATACTGCATGCATGTGGAGTGCATGTCACCTCGATAGTCCACCACAAATGGTTCAAGGAAAAATGCAGTGGATTAGTGAGGTTGGTGGATCAAAAAATACCATATTTACAGAACTAATGTTATCTTATTATTAAAAGAATGCTACATACGTACAAAGCATTGCAAACAGAAATAGTATACTATGGTCTAATACTACAGTACCAGCAAATCAATGATATTATTTCTCAACATCCCAACGAGAGAACCACCATCACCAGAAGGGAATATGATGAATTTAGTACACTTGTCTCTGGAACTTGGTAGATTAGTGCAGTAGCCTGATTATTCCGGGGACAACATTCATAGTCATGGTATAATTGTGTGTGTGCAAACAAATTATACAGACACATTCAAATCATATGTATGAAGTAGCTATTATGTGGTATGTTGTGTCAATCAGTTGCTATTAATTTTGAATACACACCTTAGGTTGCGCAATGATTAGTAGACGTGTGAATAGGAAATAACCAATCATCCACAAAGCAACATCAAATGAAGTGTTCACACATCAGCGAAGTGTGCACACATCACGAATGAAACATCACTAGATCCCTTCTTTCTTTGCTTCCCTCTGTATGTGTTGTATGGTGATCCATAGGAACTATAAACGTGTTATTTGTTAATTGGCAGGTGTGAACTAATTGCTACTTGGGCTAGACCGTCCCTTCCCTTTTCTGCCCCTCGGCGCCTCTTAGGGATGATCTAACTAGCTAGACTACACAAATGTGTGCACTACCTTTCTTTTGAAGTTGCCCATGCAACATACCACATGTATGAATGTAGAATGTACGTAAGTATAGGTATAAAACTATGAACCCTGTTTCTCCTATGGACTGGTTTAGACCTGGGTCTCTGGTTATCACTGGACCTCATGAACAGTTCATCAGCATCACTCATCATCTGCATACACCACATGAAGAGGAATAACAGCTGTACATACATACATGGATTGATAATACACATACGTACATATGGTGTATGTACGTGTATAACAATATATCCAAATACAGAATATTATTATACATACATACATTTATATGTACTTTACATAAGCATATGTATTTAATTTCAGAAAACTATTGTATAAGCACATATACATACATACGTATGTACATATGTAAGCACATATTCATATACATAGCATTATTATGGACAACACATGGGTGAGTTGGTGGAAATACACATAGTCCAAAAGTCACACCTGTACTTAGATACAGAAGTACTTAGATTCACAGGTCTTGTTCCTTTTGCTGCTTTCTTCTTTGCCTTCTTCAAAGTGTTCATCTGGTTCTTCACGATTCTTATGTGGTCCTCTTTGCCCCTCATCTTGTCTGCTACAGCCTCCAGTTCCTCACTGTTCACTGTCCTCGGTGACTGCTGATGACGGTACAACTCACTCACTATTCTCTGATGCTCACTGCACAAAATGAAAGCAAGCAAGCGAGTACACGATGTCACATGTACACCACAAATACATGCACCAGCTAACAGCATACACTATCACAGAAATATGACACACAAGTACACATATTATAATGTACATGTACATATGACTGCAGTAGAACTTGCTAGTTGCTAACTCTGGGTCGCGCCTGTCAGCCATGTTTTTTGCCACAATCAATTTATCATAATATCATCATATTATCATCATATTATAATGCACATGGACATGTGCTGTAGAACTGCCTTAGGTAGTTAGCTTGTGCACTACATATGTACATTCTTCTGGTTTACTACCTACCTGTGTACGTAAGTATACACTTGACCTCTAGCTATCCCAGTGGGAGTTGGTGGTGGCCTGGAGACAATGGAGAAGATTGATGAGTTTAAACATACAATAATACAAATTTGAGATGAGCTACCTTTGGAACAGAGACAGCCACAAATGTACATGAGGTACCGACTCTACTTGCACTAAATGTGAAGATATGTACTTCAACAAGGGTTGGAAGGGATAATTACAATACAAACAAAGTTCTAAAACCCACTAAACAAAACCTGCAAACAATTCGTCCATTACATCCGAACACTGACAATGAGCTCTATAAAGCAGATTAGCCGTTAAAATTAATGCATCGTTACTTATTCAATGGTCACGCCTCCTGTCCCTATTGTGGCCAAAATGACCGACGACTACCACAGAACACGAGAGAAGTCCTTCGTGGTCACGGGACACCGTACGTATCTGGAGAGAATGGATTGAAGAGAAGAATTTATCAGAAATGTGTGATAGACTGTGTGCTTTTAGTGGTAACTTTCCCGGAAGACAGTTCATAACGGTACATCTGCGAGCATAGCTACTAGCTAGCTTATGATATTGCTACTGGTCTTATTTGTAGTCACTTACAAGTATGAATCTATACTCCACTCGTCACCTATGATGCGAGCAGACAGAGAATTGTTGAAGGTGAAAAATGTTGAATTGTTGAACTCGAATATAATGCTCGACAATGTAGAAACAAGCTTTCTATGCCTCTCATGCTATCCTTTTTCTTTTTTTGACTTTTGTCCCATCATGCCCTAGACTTCGTCCTGCGTGAATTGGGACCAGACCTTGCCAGGGCAGTGAACACCCGGTGACTATTTGTCACCTCACGTAACCCCTGAGTCCGAGGCTTCCTTTTTGTATCACATTTGTTGTTCTTTGATTTGAATAATAATGTGTTTCTCCCCAGTTGTGAAGTAGTTTTGATAATGCCCAGTAAACTGATCAGTAGTACTGACTGTGTCCAGACCATGCTATGTCAACATCTATGAGATGTCTCATTTGACCCAAGAGGTGAGTTTGGTGTAATATGTAAGCTAAGAGTTTTAGATATGAAATTTAATTCAACTGGGGACGGCTTTAGCCAGGATGCTATAACTAGACCCCCAGAATATGAATCCATTGTGTGTGATTGTCCTTTTGCTTATAGGATCCATATGTGTTTACATATTTGATGGGAATGTTGTGAGGATAGTGGGAGGAGGTGAGAAAAATATAATGGAAAACTATAACAAAATCTGTGAATCTGAAAAATGTTGTTCAATCCTAGCGAGTGAGGAGTGAGGGCTGTAGCTAGCAGCTGGTGTAGAGGTGTGGTTGGTGAAGTACGTGTGCTGCAGTGTAACATGTACAGACACTAGAGTAGTTGATCTGGGAGCTTGTACCTGAGGCAGGATCCACTCACTACCGACCACTAACTACATCAGGAAGCATATGATAGTGTGTACATGCATGTTTACATGTTGTTTAGGTAAATATTTACAGTCCTACTGTTTGTACTATGCTGTGTTCATCTTGTACTGTGGGTACTTTGTCTCATACCAATAGTATTGTTATTTATGTACATACATACTCATTGTAATAATATTATTCCAATGACTAGTCTCAATTAACCAACTATTGCATATCATGTTTTGTAAGTGCTTGATGTGGAAGAATATCTATTGTGTTTATATTCATGTCCATTAAGATAAATACAGATGTACCATCAGCTAAGCAATAGCTGTACTTTATCGATAATGGGCACATGTTGTAATTAATACATACATATGTAGAGTTGAATAATAATAAATGTATGTATATATGCTGTATGTAAGAGTTACACCAATAATACATGTGATACATTAAAACTTCAATGTAAGTTGATCATGGAGTGTGGGATGAGGGGGGGGGAGTTCATCACTGTAATCTGTGTGTGTGTGTGTGTGTTGTGTGTGTGTGTGTGTGTTGTGTGTGTGTACAATTGGTGTGAGTTTATCACCATAAACTGTGTGTGTGTGTGTGTGTACAATTGGTGTGAGTTTATCACCGTAAACTGTGTGTGTGTGTGTGTGTGTGTGTGTGTGTGTGTGTGTGTGTGTGTGTGTGTGTGTGTGTGTGTATGTGTGTGTGTGTGTGTGTGTACGTGTGTGCATGTGTGTACAATTGGTTTGAGTTTATCACCATAAACTGTGTGTGTGTGTGTGTGTGTGTGTGTGTGTGTGTGTGTGTACGTGTGTGTGTGTGTGTGTACAATTGGTGTGAGTTTATCACCATAAACTGTGTGTTGTGTGTGTGTATGTGTGTGTGTGTGTGTGTGTGTGTGTATGTGTGTGTGTGTGTGTGTGTGTGTGTGTGTGTGTGTGTGTGTGTGTGTGTGTGTGTGTGTGTGTGTAATTGGTGTGAGTTTATCACCGTAAACTGTGTGTGTGTGTGTGTGTGTGTACGTGTGTGCATGTGTGTACAATTGGTGTGAGTTTATCACCATAAACTATGTGTTGTGTGTGTGTGTGTGTGTGTGTGTGTGTGTGTGTGTGTGTGTGTGTGTGTGTGTGTGTGTACAATTGATATACACATCATGTTCTACTCAAATTATTCTTTTATACTGCCTTCTCATCTTCTTCCAATTGAAGCTGAAGTAGATAAAATATGGAAGAACTTCACTGATTGTCCATGTATATTCCATTATGTAAATTACGTTAAATGATTCGTGGGAAATTTAATTGTGAGTATTTAGTGAGTGTGTACGTGCATGCATATGAGTATTTGTGAGTTTGTGTGTATATGTGTTTGTTTCTATGTTTGTGGGTGGGGTTTGTTTGTGTGGGGAATGTGTACATAATGCTTCACTCGAATTCCTGTAGTAAACTGCCTTCTTTTCTTTCTCTAGATGGAGTTGAAGTAGAAGTATCAAAGTAGAACATTACTGCTGATTATTTCATTATTACACCATTATACATTGTGCAAATTACACTCATAGTTTTAGGAATTTTAATTATTGTAAAGATTTGTTCAGTGGAGGACAGGACACACAGTTGTGTTATGTTATTGCATGAATCACAGGTCGTTTGAAGAATACCTTTCGATCATTCTTACCATGTTTTACAAGAGTTAACTTTGTCTACACATGCATGATGGAGGATCGTGAAAGACTGAAGGATATATGACAACAGTACACCCTAAGGTGTATTGTGTGCATGTGCGAATGAGCATGTGTTGTTGCGTGTGCACATGTACATGCATAATATATGCCTTATTCAGATTATTCTTGTGAATTGTGTTTTCTTCTTTCTCCAGATGAACCTGAAGTAGAAATATCAAAGAAGAACTTCACTTATGATTCTCTACATTACATTATGTAAATTACATTCATAGTTGGGATTTAGTGGCTGGTATATAATAGTAGGGGGCAGGACACAGAATTGTGTCACGTGATCAGAGAAGCCACGAGTTCGTTGGGAGGAATTTTCGTTGGTTCCCTAATTTTTCATTTTCACATTGTAACACATTTCGCGAGAAATTTTCCCAATCGTTTACAAGGTAAGTTTATCCTGGAACCGCGTATGTATGCTTAGTTAGTTGCGTGCTTGGAAAGACCGTTTCATGATCAGTCCACTCGAAATCGTACGATGCTTGGTCTCTGTGTAGGACTGAGATTGTGTTTACGTTCACTATTATTATTAATAATGAAATGCGCTACCTTACCAATTTGCCTGCCTGTTTTAACACGTTATTGCGTGGAAAACACACTATTTTGTAGTCTGACCAGTACAACCATAGACTACACGTACTACATAACCTGTGGTACAACTTGTCTACTTCATGAGCATCCTTGTCAGTACACTTGGTACAATATCCTGTTAATGTCACTCCTATGGATAATGTGAGGATTGTATAGCTGTACACCATAATACTGAGTGTAGGTATTTTATGATTAATTTATTCATATAGCTACAACAAGTTGTATTTCCATTAAAGTTTTAAAGTTCACCTTGACAATGTATTCCCTAGCACAATCAGGTCCGTTCACTTACATACATTATGTGTTGATATCATTGGTCTCGATTGAAACATCCAATGTAAAATTTGTCTTCCTCTATATTTCAGAGTAAAGAAAGTAAAATGGCTGAAGGTCCAGTTCCACCTAATCAGTCCTCACAGGACAAGTCGTCATGCCAAGTAGAACAAGAACCAGTCGTCGTTGAACCTGATGTGACATGTGGTCACTGCAAGAGAGAACTGAACAATCCTTATCTGTTGTGCTGTCTACACTCAGTGTGCAAGGATTGTCTTCCTAATTTGGAAGTGAAAGATGGCCGACTGAAGTGCACCCAATGTGGAGACACATCCACTCACTGTAACGACAGGAAGGTGTTGGAGAGTGAGTGTAGAGTGGACAGCCTACGTTGTGTTCCTGTACCAAACGGTCCCCTAGCTCGGTATATCGAGGGAATGAAAGTAGCTGAACAGCTTCAAAGAAGCACTGTTCCCTGTGGGAACAAGGCATGCCAGACTGAAAATGAACCTTCTGTTGTGTTCTGTGTTGAATGTTCGATGTACCTGTGTCCTCACTGCCGGGACAGTCACAAAGCATTGGCTTATCTGATTGGTCCTCACACCATGAAACCTCTGGATGAAGTCCGCTCCCTCAATCCTCGAGAACATGGGGTTTTCTTCTCAAAGACCACCACACCCAGTACCTGTCCCCAACACAATGGGAAGATTCTCGAGTATTGCTGTGAACAGTGTAATGCACTCATGTGTCAAGCATGTGCCATAGACCGCAAATCCTCACACGTTCCAGTGTTTCTTGATGCTAGTGTGTCCCATCGTCACACACAGTCTGTGAAGATCATTCATCAGACTGCCGTCTGTTATGAGAGGAAGTACCAGAAGATCGAGAAGAAGTTCCAGACTCAGATCAGAACTGTGGACGAGATGAAAGAGGCCGCACTCCATGATATCAACACAGCCATCCAGAACATCCATCAGGTTGTGGATGAGAGGAAGGAGGAACTTTGTAGACAGGTTATAGCTACAGCAGAAGAGAAGAAACGTACCATCAGTTCTAAGGTCACAGCCGCTAAGAGGGAAAAGGAGATGTCGGCAAACACTCAATCCTCCCTTCAGTTTCTCCTCACCAGTGGTAGCAGTCACGATGTGATAGCTAGTAAGGATCTGGTCCAAACACAACAATCCGTTCTCACCTCAAAATGGTGTCAGGAAGAGTTTGAGCACACAGTGTCTCAGGTGGTGACCTTTGACCCCACCAACCAAGATGTCCTTTTGAAGTCAATCAGAGAATTTGGTGTTGTAGAAGACGGAGCCTGTCCTGTCAACTGTACAGTGGAGCCGAAACCAGAGACTGTACGATCAAATGGATCTGACCCGATAACACTGACAATGAACACATTCGACAGCAAGAACATCCGATGTACAAGAGGAGGTGATAACGTTGATGTATTCCTTCGTCCCAAGTCCCCCATCCCAGGTCCAGCCATCAAAGCGAGGGTAGTGGATGATGAGAACGGACAGTACACTTTATCCTTCCCTATCACATACCAAGGAGAATGTGATCTGTCCATTCTAGTGAACGGGAGTGATGTTAGAGGTAGTCCGTTTGGAGTGAACTTCCTACCAAAGCCAAAACCAGTCAAGCTCAATAAGAATATTGCAGAACTCGGAGCAAACAAGGGACATCTCAACTTCCCCCAACAGCCAGGTGGTCCTTGGGGTATTGCAGTAGCTCCAAATGGCCACACATTCATTGCCGACAGCAACACCCATCAGATTCATGTGTTTGATGAGCAGAGGAAGCACATCAGATCATTTGGTCAACAAGGAAGTGGAAATGGACAGCTAAACTTTCCTATTGGTATAGCTGTAGATGCTGATGGACTGGTGTATGTTTGTAATCGTGATAACCATCGTATTGAAATGTTCAAAACGGATGGAACCTTTGTTAAACACTTTGGTGTTGGTCACCTTTCCAATCCCTGGGGAGTGACAGTGAACAACAAACAAGTTTATGTTGCAGACACTGGGAACCACAGGATATCCATCTTCACCCTGGAGGGTCAGCTCATACGTACCATTGGATCACGAGGTAGTGGTCCTGGACAGTTCAACTACCCTGGTGCAGTAGCCATCTCACCTGATGGGGACATGTACGTCACTGTCCACCGCAACCATCGTGTCCAAGTATTCAGTCCAGACGGTGTATTCCAAAGAGAGTTCGGTAAAGGGCAACTCAACTATCCTCTTGACATCCTCCTCACTCCTGATGGTCATGTGTTAGTTGCTGACAGTGTTAACAATCGTGTTGTCATCTTCAATAAAACAGGACAGGTCATTCACAGTTTTCAAATTGGCTCAGGACCTTTTGGTCTAGCAGTTGACCACAGTGGAAATCTTCTTGTTACACTGTACAGTGACAAAAAAGTAGCTATATTTTGAGGGATTTTGTATTTCATTCACTGTAGCAACCCTTTTTTGTGCATGAGATATAGAATTAATATGTTGCAGTGAAATGTGTACTTATTATATTATATATTATAATACTTATAATAATAATATTATAGATGCTATTTAGTGGTTAAGACATGGGCACGAGGGCATTATGACATATAAAATACCGAGTCCCGAGGGCGCGAAGCGCCCAAGGGCGAGTGTATTTTATATGTCATAATGCCTGAGTGTCCGTGTCTTAACCATTATAGCATCCGTTGCTAACGCTTTATACTGTTGCTAGTGCTTTATACATTATAAAATTGCTGTATAATAGTACTGTTTCTATGGTAACGGATGCTATAATTGTATAATTATTCTAAATTATACAATGTATTAAACTTAATGTAATTTAACGTTATAGAGCATATCATATAATTGTGTAATATTGTGTACATGTATTATAATAATTTCGGTAATTATTTATGTAATGTATATATAATATTTACATACCCTAATGGCTAAAATTTTCGCGGGACTTTGTGTTCGCGAATTTCGCAAAAATAAAAACGCGACATTTCTTGCAAATTTCTACATGCCTGCAAAGGAACCTTATTTGCAGACACTTCAGTAAGAAACTCAATTAATTCATCATGTGCGTACATACATACAGGCTTCTCATATTAGTTGTGCTGTTCTGTACACTTGTACACAGTATTAGTACAGTGCCTACGTACATGTGTACGTATGCACAAATTATGTGTCGTATGTGCATATTTACAGTCATAATATTACCTTAATATTATCAATTATATGCAAGCACTAAAACTATGAATTGTATTAATAATATATATTATAATACTATATAGCATTATCATATTGCAATTATTTCTATGTAGTATAAAATTATTTACAATTTGGCTGTCATTATATATTAGCTATATGTGAGCGTGCAAGCGAAAAGGGCCCTTAGCCTAGTCTGGCCATAGACACTACATTACATAACCAGTGTCTATGGTCTGGCGTAGCCGACCCTTGATCCGCCATTTTGGTTTTCGTTTTATTCGATCAAATTGCTCATATAATGATAAAGAATAAGTTCTGAAAGCTTCGTGTCGATACGATTCGTACATTTCGAGAACGAAGCATTTTCGTCAAACGTTCAGAGTCGCCATTTTAAATTATACGGAGTTATGCGGTTCCATCTTGGCCCACGGGCGTTTCAAAGTCTCGAGTTTGGAAACTTAGTTTTGCGCATGCGCAAACGAACATGGCTCACGAGGTCTAGTCGTACTTATTCTTTAAATCTTTTAATGGCTACGTATGCCTTTCTTCATCGTTTTGAATATCTCTGTGGTAGGAAAACTTCGTGTTGTATCGTATTCCCACTGCGGAAGCCAATCCTTATCTGATTCGTGGAGAATTCGATGATTATCCGTTTTCAGAAAATGCTTCATTCACGGACTCCACCAGTTTTGACGAACTAGGGATATCAAGAGAAGGTTAGCGCACATTCTCTCCCTTTGTTTGATATATCGTTTGAGCTGCTGTTATTTTTTTGTGGTACACTGAATGATTTTTTTCAAAATCCCCATAATGCTTTCTATCTATATTATTATAATAAAAAAATTAGCTCATGCCTTTGATTTGGTATAGTCAATGCTCAACTGTACATAACTACGGAATGTAGTTTAAATTTGTTAGCTACATGTTGTTTTTTATTTCGTATACTACAGGAATTGCACAAGCACTGCAGCTGGGAGCTAGCAGGAATGTCTGTTTTGCACTATACTAATTATTGTTATTATGTATGTGTTCTACACTAATAATTATGATTATAGACTCACCTTTGTTTGTCGTTCTAGCATCGTTATCGTTTTCTCTTTCTCTCGAAGTTTTCCTAAATTCGTACGTCGTTTTAGTTTAGTAAATACGGATCGTTATGTCTCGTTTGTCGTTCGCGAACGTTCTTGAAAGATTGGAGGATGAATTTGAGGAAGCAGAGGAATCCTACAACCGCCACCACACTGCCGACGACGACGAGATCCTACTCAAGGCCATCTGCGGAACATGTCGTGCCAATGATCACGAGTCATGGACATTTATTCACCGAAAATATACAAAGTACGTCATATACATCTGTCCAAATAAAATTAAAGCAAAAACGTCCAAAATTTGACGATTTCCTAGACACCTAATACAAAGAACGAAAAAACGGTACATAAATTGTATTGGCAGAAACCCACTTCCAAAAAAATAACAGCAACACAACAACAACTAAAATAGAGAGTACTTACTTTGATAATCATCGCACGATATTCAAAAATGTCCACAAAACTGGTGGGTTTGTGTAGTCTTACCTTGAAATTCGACTTTTTCTATGAGGCAGTATACGTTGCCACGCCTCCACGTGCTGATAAGCTACTCGAAATATTCCTCGCGAGAAAACTAAGTTTCCCGTGTGAAACGCCCGTGGGCCGTGCTTGAATGCGGATTCGCCTTGAATGACGTCATGAGTTTCCATTGGTCAGCGTGGATGACATCTTCAGTATACGGATCCAGTGCCAAAAACGGAAATGAGCCTGTTATCCGTTATAATGTTGCGCAGAGGGACTCAAACAAAGACCTGTAGCGCATAAATAGTCCCTCCTATGATCTAAATAATAGCGCCATCGTCTGCAGTGTGGGCCGAATAGGCTATCGAACAATACCAAAAACGCGCATTCGACAAAGAATCGCTAAAGGCCCTTTTCGTATGCACGTAGCTAGCTACACATATATCACATAGCCATTACTCTAATATAATGAATAAAATACAAAAGCCCTCAAAATACAGCTACTTTGCTTGTTTGTCACCATAAAGTGTAACAAGAAGGTCTCCATTGTGGTCAATTGCTAGACCACAAGGTATAGAGCCAACTTGAAAACTGTGAATTAGCTGTCCTGTTGTATTGAAGATGACAACACGATTGTTACTAAGGTTAGCATCTAACACATGACCATCAGCAGTGATGAGAATGTCATGAGGATAGTCGAGTTGCCCTTTACCAAACTCTCTTTGGAATACATCGTCCGGACCGAATACTTGTACACGATGGTTGTCGTCAGTAATGTACATGTCCCCGTCAGGTGAGATGGCTACTGCACTAGGCACATATCAACATACTTATGAATGTGTACATATGATTTGATGCTAATGGGAAGTTCCCTTCTTTTTGTGCAGTGAGCATCAGAGAATAGTGAGTGAGTTGTACCATCATCAGCAGTCACCGAGGACAGTGAACAGTGAGGAACTGGAGGCTGTAGCAGACAAGATGAGGGGCAAAGAGGACCACATAAGAATTGTGAAGAACCAGATGAACGCCTTGAAGAAGGTAAAGAAGAAAGCAGCAAAAGGAACAAGACCTGTGAATCTAAGTACTTCTGTCAACAAGGAGATGTTGAAGAACATGGCTTGTGTGTAGTGTGTGCATTTGTGCAATAAGCAATGTACATATACTATTATGCTATTTTTGTAATAACCTGCAACGCAACAATGTTTCTACGTGTCTCATTGGACTTATTTATACATATAAAAGATACAATTGTAATGATAATATTACATTGAGTTTGTTATACGTAGATACAATATGTTAGTATTAAATTTTACTTTTGTACACAATACATACATATGTAAGTGTGGATATGTTCATATGTACAAACTACTATTAGTAAAATTTAATGAGGGGTGGGTGGAGCTCATATTAGTATAATTGTAAAAGACAATGTCATATATCGTTGTATTCAGTGTTATCTGACAGTGTATATTTGTATTCATGTGTACTAAAGGGATTTATGTGGATGTGTGTACATAAAATATTATTATTATACATGTATTATTACTGCACAACCTTATATATATACCTCCACACACTCTCTACCTGTTAATTCTGTATGACGTGTGTGTGTGTGCGTGCTACTGTGTACATGTGTGCATGCCCCTGTGCATTTCAAAATAATATTATTCAATTCTTAATTATTGTATTAGTTGCTGACTTTGGTAACAATCATGTTGTCATGTATCTTCACTACAACAGGACAGGTCATTCACAGTTTTCAAGTTGGCTCTATACCTTGCAGCAATTGATCATGACCACAATGGAGATCTTTTTGTTACACTTTATGGTGACAAACGTGCAAGTATTATAGCTGTATTTTGTATTTCTTTCATTATAGCAATCATTTTATTGTGCATGTGACTACATAATTATCAGTCAAATATACTTACAAAATATGTATATAACATACATACAATTATTTACAATTAGCAATATATATAGTACATAATTGTAAAATATGCACACATATAAAATTAATAGATTATTAAGCACTAATTATAATTTATTTGTGTATAGATGATATTACATATTGTACCATCTATAATTAATAGGCACGTATATATGCATAATATAATTATTATTATTATTATGATAGTATAATATATAATTCCATAACACATACATTGTAGTGTGGTAGGTTATTACAAAAATAGCATAATAGTATACATACGTACATTGCTTATTGTACAAACGCACACACATATACTACACACAAACACAACATTATGTACGTACGTACACACATGTATGAGTAAATGTAAAAACTTGTACACCTCATACCATACATACACTAATACAGTAATCCTGTAGACACATACGTACGTACGTACGTACACAAGTAAATTACACAGACACACACAAACACACCCACAAACACACACACATACGCACACACACACACACACACACACACACACACACACACATAAATTATATACAACACGCATACATACACATACCAGTCATGCAAAATTGGACCACAAAATACTCCTGTCCAATACCCTATTGTTAGTCCCACCACAAGTCATCCTTTTGCAAGGTACACTGGAGGTCTTTAGCGTTCCTTAATAAATTCAAGTTTCTCTTATGAGGAGGAGTCTTCTCAAGGGAATGAAGATCGACATGTTCATAATAAGCCATGTTCTTCAACATCTCCTTCTTGTTGACAGAAGCACTTAGATTCACTGGTCTTGTTCCTTTTGCTGCTTTCTTCTTTGCCTTCTTCAAAGCGATCATCTGGTTCTTCACGATTCTTATGTGGTCCTCTTTGCCCCTCATCTTGTCTGCTACAGCCTCCAGTTCCTCACTGTTCACTGTCCTCGTTGACTGCTGATGACGGTACAACTCACTCACTATTCTCTGATGTTCACTGCACAAAAGGAAGGGAACATCCCATTACCATCAAACTGTATGTACACATTCATAAGTGTGTTAGTATAAGTTCTCATCATCTGATAACACCATACATCACTACATCACCATTAATCCACTCATACTCACCATGCCAACTCAGCAAATTCCCTCTCAAGGTCACCCAGCATACGCTGGAGTTCTTCCAGTGAACCAGAAGGATTGAATGTTCTAGTGTCTTTTGATTTCTGAGCAGCTTCTCTCTGGAGAGCAGAGGAGGCTATAGCCCCACACAATGCATGACTGTGGACCTTCATCAAGGAGACAGCCTTCTGCATGTTGGCTACCACCGAGTGGGAGTTGGTGGTGGACTGGGGACAAATGGAGAAAATAGACAAGTAAACACACAATAATACAATTTTGAGATGTATACACTCCATACATATGTACATGTGTAACAAGATGCCTACTAACATACGTACGTACATGTAGGTATGACTGTGTTTAGTGTATGTATGTATGTACAAATACTGTGTACAAGCACAAGAACATCAGCACAACTAATATGAGAAGCGTGTACATTGATGCTTATGTACATGTAGTAGTTATACCCCACTTTCGGTGTGTACTGTGTGGATGTACTAAGTGTTAGGAATAGATTGGACGAGGGCGATAAAGATGGAGATAATTAACTCACAGTTCCCAAGATGAAGGGGATGTCCCTTGCATTCAGCCTATAGTGCACTCCAGGTTTAGCCTTGCCAGATGCACTAGGAACACCACAGGACTGCAACAGATGCGAGTACATAATATATGTAATTGTACTGTACAATAATACGTACGTATGTACATTAGTTGAGTACATGAACATACTGTATACATGTGGAGTGCATGTCACCTCGATAGTCCACCACAACCGGTTCAAGGAAAATGTAAAAAAAATGTAGAAAGTATGTATACGTATAAAACTATGAACCTTGTTTCTCCTATGAACTGGTTTAGACCTGGGTCTCTGGTTATCACTGGACCTCATGAAGAGTTCATCAGCATCACTCATCATCTGCATACACCACATGAAGAGGAATAACAGCCATACATACGTACATACGTACATGGATTGATAATACACATACGTATGTATCCTGGTTGAAGGAAACATCAAAGGAACCGACTTAAGTACATTTCCCTTGTACTAGCTCAGAACGGATGAAGTTGATACACTTTTCGACAAATCCTGATTAAGTTAATACACTCTTCGACAAATCCTGATTAATTTGATACACTCTTCGACAAAATGTAATTAGTTCTGAGTTGCCAGGATACATAATAGATAAATCCCTCCTTGGGTTGGTACATGGGAAATTGTACTCATTGCAAAGACTAATTGACCTCGGGCTTCGCCCTCGGTCAATCAGTCTTTGCAATGAGTACATTTCCCATGTACCAACCCAAGGAGGGATTTATCTACTACATGTACGTATGTATGGTACATACGTATATACAAGTGAATAACAACATACGTATGCACACACACAGTATACATACGTACATATTACATACGTACGTATGTACTGTACATACACAGACGTATATACAGCTATTGAGAGCATACGTATGTATGTACATAGGAATACTAAGGACAACACATGGGTGAGATTGGGTACATATACATAGTCCAACTACACTGGTTAACCAAGTCATAAGTATGCCAAACAGACTATTGTCATATGAACACAGATAGGTACACACGTACATACAATTCGAACATACTGTATGTAGATACATACCTACGTACGTATATTGAATCATACAATACTGTGAACATACATACGTAGTATATACGTAGGTACGCAGGTACGTACGTACACACACACACACATACGTATACACACTCTATTGGTTAGGATACATACGTACGTACATTGTATGTACGTACATATGTACACATGAATAATGCACAGCACCCCCCTTATGTACATACGTAATAGTCTCACATGCGTACATACTCCTCCTTCTCAATCCTATTGCTTAGGATACAAACACACAACACACACAGCACATACACACACATCATACCCTGTCCGTACTGACCTTGTTGTAACCATTCACCACCTTCTGTCGCTGGTTCTGTTCTGTCTCCAGTTTCCCCTCAAGTTCCCTCATCTTCCGGTTCAGGACATCGTAATCCCTCTTTATGGTGTTCATGTGATTATTGGGCCACGCCCCCACATCAAATTGAGGATTATCCTCACTCACTAGAGGCCTCATGCGAGGACTAACAATAGGTTGGGCGAACTCAGTTCTACTTTTATCTTCTTCCAAATGTTTCTTCTTCAATTCTTCATGCTGAACTTCCATTTCCTTGTTCTGTGTCAAGAGTTTGAACTTCTCTCTTTCTGTCTTTTGTAAGAGTTCCCTCATGTACTGGAGCTCCCTCTCTCTGTTGCTCAACTGAGCCTTCAGCTGGTCCTTACTACCTGTGAAAACATTAATTACGTACATCTATACAGTAAACAATAAACAATATACGTACTTTGTAGTTATTGTTTGTGATGTACGTAGTTTCAATTAATTATTACACTTAGTCTAAAAGGTAATTTCAAAGTACATACGTAGGTGAAATGAAATATGGATATAAGAAGTTACATATGTACGTATATGTATACATACGTAGATCAATACACACTGCAGGTTTCAACCAGAAACACGGACACACACAGTAAAAGTGCAGACACTTTACTGAGTCACAACTTCACATATGAACATCAAGGTCTACAGACAGTGTATATACTGTATACATACGTACGTACGTACGTATGTACTGTACATTGTAATTATTCCTACTATTGTACGTACTGTGACACAAGTACATACGTAGTACATGCATTAATTGATCAGAACAGGAACTCACTACTGTGTGTACTCTGATCCAAAGGTACATGCCTCGAGTGTTCCCTAGAAACAAACGGACTACTCTGAACCCCTTTCTCCTCCACCTTCTTGGGGGAGGACACTGTCATCTGTCGTTCAGTGTCCTCCTTTAAGACCTTGTATCGCTGGGCAGCAGCAGCTCTCTCCAACTCCAAACCTCTCACCTTCTCCTGAAGGTTCTTCAATGCACTGATCAAGGCTGCAGAGAAATACGTACGTACGTACATACACATATCCGTATGTTGCGATGGTAAGTACACAAATACATGTTAGTGTTGGGAATGGGCTGTGATTTTCAAATCGATTATCAGTGTACGGTAAACAATTGACTATTCGATTAATCACTGGAAGTAATTAAGTGGATGTAACTGGAAATCACTCTCATTCTAATAGACTGAGTAGTCATCTAAACGATGCAAAGTGGAGTCTTTAGAGTCCTTTTTAGCAAATTGAACCCATGCCTGGAGTGAATGTTCCAGGTAATAAGGTGGGGCCTCCTGCTCTTAATTGCTTCCTGCGATTAATCGATTTGCTTGCACTATCACTATCTATACATGAATACAACAAGTGAAATATTGGACTATGAAAATATTGTATAGAAAAGTAAATGAATACATAAATACAGATAATGCAATAAGAACACGAGTTGTACTGTACCTACGTACGTATCTACCTCTCACAGGCTGAGTGGGGGGGGGCTGGTGGTTAGCAACCCCGAGAGGGTTAAGTTTAGGAGCATTTTGTATAAGCAGTGTCAGCATGTTGACTGGGGTTGGCATTGATAGGTTCATAACACCACATGTACGTGCGTACGTACGTATATACCTTGGCTTTCGTTCCTTTTCTCGTTGCAACCGTAATCTCTATCTGTAATCATCGCTTTGTGTTTCTGCTGTACATCTTCCAAGGAGAATGGTTGATAATCGCTGCTGAATAGCCCACCGCTAGAAGGATATTTGTAGGATGAAGCTACGCTTGAGAGATTAGACGCGTTCGACAATGATTCTCTGTCACTGAACATTGAGTCTTTCAAGGGTGTTCCTTCGGGTGACTTTGTGAAGGCTTCCATAGCTTTGATGCCGAGTTTAATTGGCGATTTCTAACCAAATGATTTCAAGTAATATTTCTTGTTCTCGATTCAAATCACGATTTCATTTCAAACAATTTCCCTCCCAAATTTTTCCTGTTGCCATAACAACCACAGATGGAATTTATATGTAAATCAACGGCAGTGAATACCGTATAAATTTACATCATAGACTACACTATGGGGTCCGGTCCTTCAAGGAGACGACGCTCAGCTGTTGTGCAGCCCGACTCGATCAGCGTACGAACAGACGAAGGTAATGTGTCTACCTCTGAGGTAGCGGGGAGATCTGGTATTCTTCGTAAGCCCCCTTCATCCTCAGGACCGCGAATAACTTTGGAACAACCTTCAGACCAACACAACACTGGCACCACCCCGCCTCGACCGCTACACAGAATACAATTCGAGGACACGCGCGGTGATAGTCGTAGCAGGAACAGTGATGCGGAGAGCAGTGTGCTTAGTTCCCCAAGAGGCGATAGACTTGGCGAGTCTCAAAAGCGAAAAATCAAGCATTGTCTTCAGAATTTCGAGAGTGGTTTGGACGTGGAGTTTGACGTAGACCAGGTGGTCGAAGCAGCACAAATTGTCACTATCAATGCGCGAGAGAACGTGTTTGTCTACGGCGTGGAGAGCATAGGGTTGTACGTGGTGGACAGCGGTTCGCTGAAAGTGTGCACGGATAAGGGCGAGACCATCATTGGCCACCTGCTGGGTGGGGACTTCTGTGGTGAATTATCGACCCTGTTTGACATCAAGTGCACAGCTCAGGTTGTTGCCGAGTGTGACTCTGTGCTCCTCTTCTTACCGAAAGACACTCTCATGAGTTGCCTGTCGGGTGAATTGAATACTGATAAGCTGTTGGAGTGGTGTGTGATGAAGTACGTGTGTGTGTGTGTGTGTGTGTGTGTGTGTGTGTGTGTGTGTGTGATGAATATAATATAATAATCTATTATTTTCACAATTGTTAATGCTCAGACCTGGAATGTACTTGTACGTATATGGATAATTTATTTGCGTGTGTACGTATACACGTTCATATGTGTTTCACGTTTGAACTTGTTCAACTACATTCTATTGCCATACTCCAGCTGCTATGTTGACCTGTGTGGTTTGTTTGATACTGGACATTTGACACAAGAACTAGCATTGTGGGCTCTGAAGGTACGTACTCTTCTGTGTACATACGTATGTGATGTACTGCATAGGACCTACTAGATGTGTGCTGTATAGAATGTACTGTGTGTATGTGTGCTGCATGGATCTACCGTACGTGTACTGTATAGGATGTACTGTATGTGTGCTGCATAGGACCTACTGTATGTGTGCTGTATAGGATGTACTGTACGTACGTATGTGTGCTGCATAAGAGGTACATACGTACTTCATATGCTGTATATACACACGTAATCGACGGCCTGTTCCAGTAGTAGACTGTAAGTGTACGAGGAGATAAGTACGTACGTATGTATGTATGTGAGGTATGGTTGTTTAGCTGGGTGTGTGGTTGTTTAACATATCTGTCAGGTTATCCCATGGTGCATGTAAGATTTAGCTAGTTTGTGTGTATCTAAGGTACGTACATACTTACATGTGTTTCCTTACCCTTAGAGCTGCCATCTATTCAATGACCTGGAATTGTCCCTCATCTCAACCATTGCACAGCAGGCCCAGTTGGGTGGGTTGATGTCTATTACTACATGCCATGTACCTGTGTAAATGACCCACACACATGCACACACACACACACACACACACACACACACACACACACACACACACACACACACACACACACACACACACACACACACACACACACATACGTACACACACACACACACACACACACACACACACACACATTCTTCCTCCCTTCTGCTATTCAGTGGTAGTCTCACCTGGTGACACATTATGTGAAATTGGAGACATCGACTGTCCACTTTACATTATTGTACGAGGAAGGTAACCATGGTAACATTACAGTGAATACCAATGTACAGTTTTAGTGAACATGTACATGTGTATTGTATACACGTGTAAATACGTAGGTACATACATACGTGTATAAAAGAACCTCATATCACTAAACTGATTATGTCGTCTTTCCCTCCCACTTGCAATGTCGTCCTCCCTCACACTTGCAATGTCGTCCTCCCTCACACTTGCAATGTCGTCCTCCCTCCCACTTGCAACGTCGTCCTCCCTCCCACTTGCAATGTCGTCCTCCCTCCCACTTGCAATGTCATCTTTCCCTCCCACTTGCAATGTTGTCCTCCCTCTCACTTGCAATGTCGTCCTCCCTCCCACTTGCAATGTCGTCCTCCCTCCCACTTGCAATGTTATCCTCCCTCCCACTTGCAATGTCGTCCTCCCTCCCACTTGCAATGTCGTCCTCCCTCCCACTTGCAATGTACGTAGCTTTGAAGTGTCCCACGGTGCCGAGGTGACTGGACACAAGAATGTGAAGAAGTGCACCAACAGTTACCCTGTCAATGTGAAGAGTGAGTAAACTGGAGATGTACCACTTGTGATGTAGTGGTATTGCATAGTGGGAAAAATTTGCAACTGCTCGTTAAAACAATCCTTACGTGGTATTAATTCTTGATATTTTCACTTGTAAGGATTTCATGAATTGGGCCAAATTGCAATAGATGCAAAATTTTCCTGGTACATGGTCAGTGAATTTCCCATATTCTGATAGCCAATAATTAGGATCAACTAATAGCCGATACTGGTCAGCTATCCGATATTAACATTCTGTAGCTTACATACGTTGTGATTAGTTAGTGGTTATAACATAGCATAGTGTACAAGTGTAAGCATATTATGCATATCAATATGATAACATTAAAGTATGAATGCGTGTGAATGCATATTATGCAAATTACGTATGTTATATAATACAATATGTATTAGTGGTTAGTGTTAGTGGCTGTCAACCGATTCTTTGTTGAAAGTACTAGTACTAGTGGATCAGTACTTCATTGCAATCATAAAGCATCAATATGGTATCTCCAATAGATGTGGGCAATGTTATTATAGTAAGTGTATACTATTCCAATATGTGTATATGTTGTCAATACTAAATGTTCATTATAATCCAATATGTACGCATCTTATTATCACTAAAATTACTGTGTACTAATCCAATACGTACGTATGTTAGCAATGCTAAAGGTCTACTAATGTAATATGTACCGTATTACGTATGTATGTTTCAATAGAAAATGTGTACTAATCCAATATGTATGTTATCAATATTAAATGGAGTTTAACAGGATGTTGAACAAGGTTAAGGCCTAGCATTCGAAATGCCTGTGCCCGCGTGTGTCAATAGATGATCGTTAGGCAATACGATAGGGATCTGTGCATCCGCGCATGCGTAATCATCTGCCTTGTACCAGCTGTCTCGTGCCAGCTGTCCGCGCGTCCACGCCAGGGAAGCAAAGTGTGCCTACGGTTGCCTATCCTCCTCCGTGATTTTTTTTTTTTTTTTTTTTTTTTTTTCTTTCTTTTCTTTTCTCTGTTTTCAATAGGATCTCCGTCATCCATAAGGTGACATGATTTAGGGTAAGGGCTGTACCCCCAGGTGACATGCCACTTCAATGTCCTAGCTGGGTTCAGGGGGCAAGGGTTTGAGGTTAAAGGTTAGAGGTCTATGTCCCGCAGGAGGGGCGCCTACTGGGGGTGCAGCCTACACCCTATTATGCTAAAGAGAGATTCCCTAGGAGGAATACTCTTCCCGGAATAGTAGAGATACACTCCCCTGAATACCATACCACTCCCGATTAGGAAGAATGTAGAATGCGTACAGGCTTTAAATGTGTACTAATCTAATATGTATGCTTCAATACCAAGTGTGTTCCAACACAACATACGTTTCCACTGTTGAATGGTCCATTGCTGTTACCTTAGGTTTTGTGGACATGACTGAATCAGCGCAAACAGTGAGAGCTGTTGGTCCGTGTCTTGTGATTGTCGTGGACAGAACATTGCTCCATCGATCTCTTCTGATTTGAATTGAATGTGATCAATATTCATTTAATCATGCACACTCCATTCAGAATGACTATGATTTAATTCAATAGAAACAAAAATTTGATTTGAATCCAATCATAGTATATTATACATCATCTATGATCCAATCATCATTGTGTACCCGCTACATTTTTATAATTATTATATTACTGTTTCATGCTATCTGTATTAATATTCAGCATGTCTATTATCATAATGGTGTGTACCAAAACTGGTACAATGTCATTCTGTACGTGTATGCACCCCAGTTGCTAGCTTTGTGGACAGTGTTTATCCTTTTATAACCTTAAGTCAGCTGAGGTCTCATGCAGATCTGGAGTATACATAAGAGTGTATTATTATATACTCCTAAATATAAATCACCCAAGAATTACCCAGTTCCCCTATATAATATATATATATATATATATATATATATATATAGGGGAATATGAGCATAATAAAAACATTTTAAAATGTTAAAGGATGTAGGTATGACAAGCAAAAAAGGGAAAGAACAAAGTAGGGATGAGGGGAATGAGAAGACCATCAGAGTTAGCAGCATGTCGGAATGAGAAGACTGTGGGAATATAACAATCCCTATATCAACAGCTGCAGACTATGTATTGCACAAGCAATAACTGCTGTTGATATAGGGATTGTTATATTCCGACAGTCTTCTCATTCCGACATGCTGCTAACTCCGACGGTCTTCTCATTCCCCTCATCCCTACCTTGTTCTTTCCTTACGAGTAGTCTAGCTAGCTAGCCCGTCCGCACTCTTCGCCCATAGGGCGTGTGCGAGGACGGGCTAGCTAGCTAGACTAGCAAACGAAAAGATAGTCTGGCCTGCTACGACCGTCCCACCAAGCGCCCTGGGCGAGGAAAGGGAGAGGCGTTTAGAAAGACGGTCGTAGCAGGCCAGACTAACGAAAAGACGACGGTACACGCACGGCTGTTCAAGTACTATAGGCATACGGAAACTTAGTTGTTGTGCATAATTTACGGTAATATACGGAACATTGAATGGGGCCGTTTCAACGCTTTGTCTTTAATAGCTTTTGCTTCTCTTGAAAGCTGCTTAACTGGCCTATCTTTGGTATTTTGACGTGGAACCAGTGATAATCTAGTGCAATATCTGAATTTTGCCTTCGAAGAGCATTCATGTTTGGAAATATCGAGCGATTTTCAAGGTAAACGTTTTTGCTGTTGTTTCGACTCGGCAGAGTTTTCTGACCAAAACCACTGGTGGTTGTTTGAAGTATAGATGCTTGTGATGTCTCCTATGTGTTTGATTTCCCATTGTCATTTTTTTGGTAAAATCATAAATACGCTCCTCTCGATGTACTATGTATCTTCATTACTGTGCATGCCCTATGCTATATTCCACGCATGCAGTTTCGATATTGAATTTTAGTATAAATTCATACTAGATAATGCCATCACAGCCTGGTGTTCATCAAATCATGATTGTAAATAGCGTTTAAAACCTATCTGTAATTGGTGTTTGAATATTATCAAGCCTTTCAAAATAATTTCCCTCACGTACTTTACTACTTATATCTTTCCTCAGTGTTGCTGTACTTGCTCTCAAGATATCAACTTCGGAGTTTGAAGAGGCTGAATCTGGTGTAGCAGCTAAATTAAAGTTTAATCATGATAATTGTTCGAAATATGACTGAATAATTATGATATTAATACAGTAATAATATACTTACATTGAGTTGCAGGTACAGGTATCTATACATGCGTTATAATTAGTCTGGCATAGCCAACCCTTGAAGGGTCGGCTATGCCAGACTACGCTATAAGGTTAAGATTCGTTTCAGAGTCAGATCGCCTGGCGCCAATGAAAAGCCCACTAAAGGTGGCCCATATAGCTGCAGGGTACTTCCTATTCCTGCGCACCTGTGCATCTCTTAGTGACAACTTAGAAGATGTAATTACGGAGCTATGTGGACGTGATTGCGTCGACGGCGAGTGTGCGCGCACTGAAAATATACGTCCTTAACCGACGCTTCTGAAATATCGGGGAAAAAAATGACTATGTTAAGGTAAAAGTAAGAATAGATAGTAGGCATAGTCTTCTTTCCGATAGCAACAGCGGCGACTGGTTGAAAACTCCCTGAGCTGTAGCACAGGTCATCGTAACTAACCGAACAAGTATGGATGACAATACGAAGTTGTTCAACTAGCTAAACGCCCCCAACAGGCGCCGTGGGGCGGAAAAAACTAAGTTTCCCGAATCGAACAGCCGTGACACGTCTCGCCAGAGTATACGGTCATCTACGGTAGGTTTACAGAGAACCGGAAGTGGTGGGAGTAACATCTTGAAGAAGGGAAAGTCGGCGGTCAAGTCTCTCGCGGAACTCTCCTTCATTATCTCACGAGTGGAAATGAGCGACGAATTTTGGATTGCTTGTCAGAGAGGTGATTTTCAAACCGTACAACATAACATCGCCGAGGTAAGCGATGATGATAGAACATCAGGTTTGATATATGCTGCCCGGAATGGACACGCCGAGGTTGTTCAGTGGTTGATCGAACACGGCGGGTGCGACGTTAATGTCAGGGACAGTGAAGCGCTGTTTGAGGCCATAAGGTGTGGTCACTTTGATGTAGTAAAGGTTTTAGTTGAACACGGGGTTAACACCAAAGCCAGTGAGCCATATAGTCGTCGCACTCCTCTGATGGTGGCAGCTGCACGTGGCAACAAGAAGATTTCAAGACTCTTACTCGAGAATGGTGCTGACGTAGATGGTAAGGGCTGGAGGGGACAAACCGCTATTTTCTGCACGAGTAGGTTGGCCATTGTCAAAATCCTAGTAGATGGGGGTGCTAATGTCAATGTACAGGATGATAATGCACGTACTCCTCTTATGATTCATGCTGAAAGTGGTAACAAAGACATTGTGTCTTATTTGGTTGCACATGGTGCTAATGTTCACAGGAAAGACGCTGCTGGCCAGACTGCTCTTCACCTTACACGTAATTTGACCATTGTCAAAATCCTAGTAGATGGGGGTGCTAATGTCAATGTACAGGATAGTGATGGACATACTCCTCTTATGATTCATGCTGAAAGTGGTAACAAAGACATTGTGTCTTATTTGATTTCACATGATGCTGACGTTCACAGGAAAGACAGCAAAGGTCAAACAGCTTTACACCATAGTGGAAGTGAGATAGTAAAGTTATTGGTAGACCATGGTTCTAATATAGAAGAAAGAGATTGTTGTCAATTCACACCATTAGTACATGCTGCTCTCAGGGGAGATGCAATCCTTGCTTGTCAACTAATCAAGTGCGGGGCTGACATGAAGCAGCTTGGTAAGACAGAAGAAGAATTCAAGTCACAATATAACGAGTCCAGAGAGGATCAGGGACACATAGAACATTTTACTTATTCAAATCTCAGACGATGCAATGAAGCCCTTTTGAGGAGAGCTACCTTTGATGGTAACACTGAAATAGTGAAGACTCTCATTTTAGCCTGTAGTGTTGATGTCAACTGCAAGGACAAGTCTACAGGTGACACACCCCTGCATGCAGCGGCTAGAGGGAATCGCGTACAGTGTGGGATATTGTTGGTTGAGGCTGGAAGCAGTACAGAAATTCGTAATAAAAGTTCTCAAAAGCCTCTTGATCTTGCTTCTAGTATTTTCATAGAAGTCCTTTTAATGAGAGCTGCCTTTAATAATAACACTGAAATAGTGAAGACTCTCATTTTAGCCTGTAGTGTTGATGTCAACTGCAAGGACAAGTCTACAGGTGACACACCCCTGCATGTGGCTGCAAAAAAGGATTATGTACAGTGTGGGATATTGTTGGCCGAGGCTGGAAGCAGTACAGAAATTCGCAATTACGATTCTCAAAAGCCTCTTGATCTTGCTTCAAAGGGTTTCATAGAAGCTATCCAACAAACTCTATCATTCACTGCAAGAAAGACCGTATGCATCATTGGCAATGCTTGCAGTGGTAAGAGCACCATCATTGCTTCACTGCAGAACGAGAATGCCCCGATTTACAAGAAAATTGTTCACTGGTTTCGTGGAGTGGATGACATCAGTCAACGTACAGCCGGTATCGACCCTGTTTTGATCGAGAGTCAAACTTATGGAAACACCATCTTTTTTGATTTTGCTGGTCAGAACGAGTACCACGGTCCTCACGAAATGTTTCTCCAGTCTATTCTGAGCAAGAGCAGATCCACAGTGACCATCATAGTGGTGGTGAAATTGACAGAAGAAGAAGCTGTCATCTCTCAACAGCTTCATCGTTGGCTGTATCCACTGTCCACAATGTCAGTGACAGCATCAAATCTGATTCGAGTGATAATCATTGGCAGCTTCCTTGATAAGGTGAATGACACACAAGTGGCTATAGACAAAGTGAATCGTTGCTGTAGTGAACTGGAACACAGTCTCTCTGATGTTCCAATCAATATTCAAGGCCAGTGCTTTTTCAACTGCCGTCGTCCTTATTCGAACAACTTTGACAAATTACGTGTGTATCTCCGAGACGTACCAATCCCTGAATTCAGAGCACTGGACACACCTTACAGCATCTGTTGGGTAATCTCTCATATGAAGGATTTGACTGAGCGTAAATCCATTAGACTCTCCATCTTTGAAAAATGGATCCAAAAAAACAGAGCAAATCTTCCCGTGAATATGCCTTCAGTGGAGGAGGTATGCAAGGACCTTTCGTCTACAGGTCACTTTCTGTACATTCCCAATAATGAGGAAGTTAAGAATGGCTGGCTTGTACTGGACCTCCCAGCCATACTCCACGAGGTGTACGGCAAGCTTTACTCCCCTTCACAGAGGACTGCCAATGAGTTTGGACTCCTCAACTGCCATAAACTGGTCAATCTCTTTCCTGATTTTGATCAGACAATGATTCGTGATGTCCTGATCGCCATGGAGTTTTGTATTGACATTGATCCAAAGTTCTTCAGAGACGAAGTCATCAAGTTGCTCCCCGACCATGAACATAGTCATGATTTCCTCTTTTTTCCATCTCTTGTATCACCGGACGTAGCATATGTAGATATCTTTGCAAGTAGCCACTCAAGTGAAATCCGTCACACTCTTTGCTGGTACCTTCAAGCACACAAACAACATCTGATAACTCCCCGCCTCCTCCAAACCATTCTACTTCGTCTGGCAGTTCGTCATGTTCAATTCTCAACTAATGAGAGAACCGATCCACTCTGCAGTGTCTGGTCGAAAGGGATCTTCTGGCAGACCCCGGGGATGGAGGTCGCAGTTCAAGTAAACGACACGCGTGTTATCCAGGTAATTGGAAGATCTTACGCTAACACTCCTCCCGATAAACTAATCAAGTACTTGTCTACTGTAGTCTGCAATATCGGTGATACAGTTCATCAACTGTCTCCGAAGTTGAAATTCACAACTTTCCTCATTCACGGAGTGTCCCCTCGTCAGCTTCTGGAGAAGCCCTCTTCGCCCACTCCTCACCAGATATACCCACTAAAGATGATCCTGAAGAGCACCAGAGAAGGTGAAAAGAGGTGTCTTTCACGCAAAGGTCAAGGACAAATTGTAGCAAAAATCATGGAAATAGCTCAGTTGTTTTGTGGCCTCATTCCTTCAGAGGATATCATACAGAAGTTTTATCTTGGTACGTGTGTGTGTGTGTGTGTGTGTGTGTGTGTGTGTGTGTGTGTGTGTGTGTGTGTGTGTTTGTGCATAACCATCAATTTATATTTCAATGTACATGTTATGTAATAATGTAGTTTGTCTGTTGTACCACACAAGGGTATGGTGTATTTATTCTCTTATCTCTTATTCCTGCAGAAGGGTATTCCCCATTTGCCACTACTGTTCAAACCGCCACTATCGATCCAACCACTGGACCCACTCCACCCACCACTATCAATCCAACCACTGGACCCACTCGACCCACCACTATCGATCCAACCACTGGACCCACTCGACCCACCACTATCGATCCAACCACTGGACCCACTCAACCCACCACTGTTGATCCAACCACTGGACCCACTCAAACCACCACTATCGATCCAACTACTGGACCCACTCGACCCACCACTATCGATCCAACCACTGGACCCACTCCACCCACCACTATTGATCCAACCACTGGACCCACTCAAACCACCACTATCGATCCAACTACTGGACCCACTCGACCCACCACTATCGATCCAACCACTGGACCCACTCAACCCACCACTACCAATCCTAACGTCAGTGCTGATCAGGTGGAGAAGGTTCTTCGTACTGCTGGATATTCGGAGCTTAGATCCCTCATTTCATACAATGATTATGTTCAGGATGAGCTCTACATGAACAGGTCACTCATATCTCGTGAAGTGAATGAATATATTGAATCCAAACCAACAAAGTCAGAGAAAACCAAGTATCTTCTTAAACATGTCCTGGGAAACTCTGATCTAGACTGGTTGAAGGAACTAGCTGCAGTGCTGGAGAATGACCCTGGTAACCGTCAGAATCAGGAAGCAGGTCGGATGTTGATGGCAGCCATTGGTAAAACCATGGATCCTCCAACAACAGAGCATTGTCAAGGTACGTTTGTGTGGGTGCATTGTGTGGAACATAGAGTCACACTGTTAGTGTGCTTTTTATACAGTCACCCAGTCACATGCGCGCGCATGCACACACGCACACACACACACGCACGCACACGCACGCACACACACACAATACTAATAGTCTTTTCAAACTACCACCTTTTAGATGATCCCATCCTGACCACACCCACTATTGAGGACCTCACTCGGCTAGTTGTCCCAAGGATTGTCGGTTCAGAGTGGTACTCCATCGGTTGTCAGTTGGGAATGGAGTCCTCCATCTTGAAGGCAATCGAACCAGACAATCCCCTCACTGGTAGTACGTCTACTTGTAGAGATGTGTTCTCGCTGTGGCTCTCTGGTGCAAGGGGAACTGGGGAATCTCCAAGAATCTGGAAGACTGTATTGATAGCTATCAAGGATGCTGGATACCCCTCCATTGCAGAAGATGTCCGAAGATCACTTTCATCAAACTGTACGCATCCATGACATGTCTAAGCTGATAGTACTCATGTTATGTTTCTTGTGGTCAACGCAGGTCAAATGTATCGATTGTTGATTGTAATTATGCAGTGTGCTAAGTCACATGACTTAAATGACAAAATGGCTGCTAAATGCTATGTTTATATAATTATATGATGCATCATGCATGTATCTATATAAGGAGACCAAATTATAGTATGTGCATAAGATGATGCAATATGAACATGCTATGGTGCAATACATTTACATGCAATAAGTTTAAACTTTAAATGTGCACAGACTGGTAAATTGCAAATTGATAAGCTGTGTATATACTAGAGGTACACACAGTACACACAGTACACAGTACATACAGTACACACAGTACATATACGTATACAGTACTAGTACACACAGTACATACGGTACATACAGTACATGAAGTACATACAGTACAATGTGTATACAGTACATTTTTAAGGAAATCATATTGGAAATTATTATACGATTATATAATTAAAGTTATTAATAACTATATAGAATACAGCAATAACAACAATAATAATAGGTTTATGTTAAACTCACAGCTACGCAACCTCTGTACATGATAATTAATAGGGATTAAATTTAGTGTGTAGAGTGAAAAAACATTTATTTTTTTACAGTCACACCTATCGCCCAAAACTGTTTGATTAACAGGGCAACTTCTTCCTAAAAGGATGATGACACCTCTCTAGGGGTCTATTTCATTTCTTGTACTGCGCTCGGTTCCTAGAGGAGGGTTGGACTCCTGGTCTGTGGGCGTGTCGAGGTCCTCTTCATCGATGTTGTCAAGGTTACTGCTGTCTGTGGTCTGCAATGTCTGGGAGGTCTGGTGTTCCGGCTGCGGTGCTCCCGGTCGCTCCACGCCGTGTTGGGCTGCAGCAGCCGCTGGTATCCCAGCATCGGGATCACCTCCGGGGAGGATGGTGTCCTCCTTGGTCTCCTCCGGCTCCTACAGAGAAGAACCCATCATTGGAGGTCAGGGATGTACACTGCAAGGTACATGGTTGTGCAATAGCAGGACAGGATTGTGCAACCATCACATTACATCACATTATAACTCAAAAAGATTGAGCAACCATCAACATGATAATGCATCCACTTGGTGTTGTTGTGCAATCATTAGACAGGATTGCACAATAACATCTCATGCAGTTTACTCTTCAAGAGGAAACTTGTATTCACATACAGATTGGTGCCTTTGCAAATTAGCTATAGAAAACTACATACACACTGTGACAATGGAGGGACCAACATAGTGAGTGAATATAGCACCCTCATTTCAGCACACGTACACTCACCTCTACAGGTAGCACTTGGTAGGCCTTGTTCAGGGTCAGTACAGCACTGTTGGACCTCTCCATACCTGAATATTGTGTGTGTGTGTGCGCGCGTGTGTGTGTGTGTGTGTGTGTGTGTGTGTGTGTGTGTGTGTATCAAATAAACATCAAACAAATATAAACATGTGTTCACATCCTATTAAAGTCACCCTCTGGGTCAAATATCTACAGCTCCGATCAACAGCACATTCAAACTATGTACATAAGTCCCACACCTCACAAGCAAACTGACAGGACAGGTACGGATACAACCAGTTATGTAGGTGTGCACATATGTACTGAGATAAGACAATGTCTCCCTAGGGTGTTAGGCATTAAGATGGCCGACACTGCCACTTTTTCACCATGGTTACGGCACACTCATTCTTACCCATTAGTGATCTCATTGGATTGAGCAGGTGGGGACCAGTTCAAATATGGGTAACTGGTGGGGTAGGACTTGCGCTCCAGTTCTGACCCGAGCCATTTGACCACATAACGCCACAGCTGCTTGAGTTCAGCGTCCTCGTACAGGATAGAAACTGCAAGTTGGGATCTGTGGATTTGAAATGGAAGTGGGAATGCAAGCTGGATCAACTTGCTGGTAAAGTCAGGAATGGGAGCAGAAATGATACAAAATGGCAATTGAAATCCAAATCAGAGTGGTAGAGGGCAATGAAACCCTGAACAAATGCACCACAAACATCAATCCGCTGTGATTTTTAAAGACATGCAGTCAGAAAAATTGGAACCTTTTTCCAATTTTGAAATTTTGCCGAGTGGAATTTGATGAGGACATTTGACACACAGTGACAGAATGCCACTTTAGAGCACACTCAGTGACTCAGTGACTCAGTGACTCACTCGTGGAATAGGTTGACAGGGAACTTGATGGCTAGGTATGCCTTCTTCTGGTATCTGCTCTTGGCCTCCTGAATGATGGACACCATGCCCTCCATCTTGTTCTCCTGGCCCTTCAGCATCACGACCATTCTCCTGTGGATCCAGGAGTCCTCCAGTAGAGAGACGTGCATGAGGAGGTTGGTGTACTGTCGCATCTCGATCACCTGACAAGTGGAGAGCTGCAGGGGAGGTAAAACAGGAAGTTGAAGTACATACAGGAAGTGGTACAGACAGGAACTGGAGGAAGAGGAAGTAGTACACACTCAAACCCACCCTCACAGACACAGACACCCACATCCTCACATACACATACACATACCCACACCCACACACTACACCCACACACATTACACACACACCACACCCACACACCCACACACACACACACACACAGCCACACACACACACCACACACACACACACCTCACACACACCTCACACACACACACACACACACACACACACACACACACACACACACACACACACACACACACCATACACACACACACACCTCACACACACACACACACACACACACACACACACACACACACACACACACACACACACACACACTCACAGTTGGTGGTTTTCCCTTCGTCAAGTCCACCTTGACCCTCACGATGCTGGCATTGGCTATCAGGACTTGCTTGATGAAGGCGTAGTAGGTGTGGTTGAAGTGGGACTTGTGGTGGGCAAACTTGAGGTTCCTCCTCAGAACAGCACTCTGTACCTTGATGTGAATCTCGGTGAAGGTTTCAGTCGCTGAGGGGTCTGAACACAGGGAGAAAGGAACTTGAAGACACAATGTGTGTACGTACGTGTGTATACAATACAACACATATAATACAATGCATATACATACTTCATACAAAATGATACATACGTACACTACATGTAATACAATGCATATACTACTTACACAATGATACATGCACTACATGTAATACAGCACACACATACAGTGAATTCTTGTTAATCTGACACAATTTGTTTTCCAAGAGTATGGCAGATCAACGATTTACTGCACATTTGTTAGTACTTGTACGTATACTATATTGACATTGAGAAATTGTGGCAGATGGAAAGGTCTGGAGATGGAGCAGTGGTGGATTAACAGAAATTCACTATAACGCATACAATACACCACTTATGTACGTACAATATGCCTATGTAAAATACATTCAATACACCACAGACAACATTTAACAGAGCCCAACCAACTTTCAACTGCATGGCTTCTAGCTCTTTTGTGTAGTCTTTTCTCTCATAGAATAACAGGTAAGCACTCCACCATCGCTTCTGTCTCCTGAACTGAGACCTGTACACACCATTGGAGGAGTGGGAGATAGGAGAAATGATCCATAAGCATGTGTGTATGTACACAGTACACTTTAAGAGTACATGACGTATGTACTGTTCACTTTAACAAGTGCTACAAACACCCATTACAAGCATACATGTGCCTGTGTCAAAACACTTGGATACAAACAAACAAACAACATCCACACCTTCTCAAGTCTTGGTCATACACCTCTCCGGTATACTCTCCACCAAAACACTGGCTCTTCAATTCCTGGGGAGCATCAAGAAAACTACCACCATAAAAGTACCTGCAACACCTTGGAAACTTCTGACAGTATTCTATATGTACGTATAATATGTACACCATACATGCAAATGTATAATATCGTGAAAGTTCAGAGCTACTTCTAATATGTCACCCTCTGGGTTAAATATCTACAGCTCAAATCAACAGCACATTCAAACTATGTACACAAGTCCCACACCTCACAAGCAAGCTGACAGGACAGGTATGGATACAATCAGTTATGTAGGTGTGCACATATGTACTGAGATAAGACAATGTCTCCCTAGGGTGTTAGACACTGCCGCTTGTTCACCATGGTTACGGCACACTCATAGTGGTAGCAAGTCTTTCAAGTATCCCAGAGATGACTCGTATGCTGTCTAAAGTTTGGTTCCACTTAAGACCTCAAACATAACTACGTACCTTAGCGGATCTCACCATAAGACTAAATAGTAAACTCACTATTTCTTTCTTCTTCAATTTTAATCATTTCCACTCTTTCGGAATCGAACCACAGTCACAACCCATCTTAATCCTCTTCTTTCACAAACCTACCAGTTAATTAACCTATTATATCAAGATACGAAATAGAATACAACCCTAGTTGAAGCTCTGACAGTGACATCTGACGATGTATTCTGCCCATGCCTTCGATAAACGCCCTCATATAAATATATACGCCCATTAAGACACTACAGTAATGGCAGCTTATACTAGCATAGATACTCAAACAGATACTAGGTATTAAGTGTGCAATGTGACACATTTGAATAACAGTGATTTTATTTGACTTTATCCACTCGCTGGTGGTACCTCCATTTCCATGGCTATGTTCTTGCTGTGGTTCTCTGGTGTGAGGAGAACAGGGGAATCTCCAAAATTTTGGAAGACCGTATTGATAGCCATCAAGGATGCTGGATACCCCTCCATTGCAGAAGATATCCGAAGATCACTTTCATCAAACTCTCCTCACTCATGACATGTCTAAGGTGATAGTACTCATGTTATGTTTCTTGTGGTGGACACAGGTCAATTGTATCACCTGGTCTGACACTTTGTTGGCTCCTGACCCTTAACACTATACTATAATATACTGTATTACAGTACTGTATGTGTACTTTATCAAAATGATACAATCAGGTCATCAGCATAGATCCTACAACCACCATAAGGGACAAATGTGGGGAGTCCCCATCATGTGACTGACCATTAGGTACATATATGGATGTGTGAGAAGCCCATGCAACCTATACTTGGCATTGATCAAGTCAGTCAGCTGTTTAGTGTAAAGAACTCTCATTTTTTATCCGGTAGAACGACTAGAGTGAGATATGTTGAGGTTTATTGGGACTATTTTCGCAGCACCGTCATGTAGTTTCGTCAAACAATAATTTACTCGGTGCAACGTTTCACCCTTCTCAGGTTTCATCAGGCACAAATAACTAAAAATACACACTGATTAAGACTGATAGGCTAAGGTACAATGATTATTCACTGGTCAATTAGATTGACCAATGAGATGATGGTGATTTGAATCATTGTACCTAGAGATGTCCAATTAATGGGGGTCTTGTTATACATGCGATGGCTGTACACATAGCTGAGGTACATGTACGTATGCATCATTGAGCTAACCACATGACCTGTATGCACGTACCACGTACACACTATACACTGTAAAACACTGGTGGAAACATCCCACCGATGATGGTGGATTTAATCTAACCATCAAATTCCACCATCAACTACTTATGTGTATAGTGATCCTATTCTGTATTTATTTCAATATGCATTGGATGAGGTGAATATTGCATGTGTGTGTGTGTGTGTGTGTGTGTGTGTGTGTGTGTGTGTGTGTGTGTGTGTGTGTGTGTGCGTGTGTGTGTGTATGTGTGTGTGTGTGTGTGTGTTTGTGTGTGCGTGTGTTTGTGTGCATGTGTGTGCATGTGACCGTGCATGTGTGTGTGTGTGTGTGTGTGTGTGTGTTTGTTTGTGTGTGTGTGTGTGTGTGTGTGTGTGTGTGTGTGTGTGTGTGTGTGTGTGTGTGTGTGTTAATATGCATTGCATGACAGTGCATATTAAGCTATCAAATGTGATTTCATTACAATGAGGCAGACCTATAGTGAGCCTCACTTGAATCACGAAAAACAAATGATCATAGACTAAATGGCTTTGAGGGTGACCCTCAGAATTTATTGTGTGTCCATCTACTAGCTACTAATTAATGTACATACACACACACACACACACACACACACACACACACACACACACACACACACACACACACACACACACACACACACACACAACACACACACACACGCGCACACACACACACAAACACACGCACACACACACACACACACACACACACACACACACACACACACACACACACACACACACACAGTACATACAGTACATACAATACACACAGTACATGCATACAGTACATGAGTATGAGATCAGACATACTAGACCCCTTCTTGTTCTAACAAGAACATAAAGGAATGCATCCGGTGATGTGAGACTAGTGGAGCAACTGGTGCCACAGACTTGATAAGAGGAGTATTCACTGTTTTGAAATATCACGACTACTTTTGACTAATTGGTTCAGTAATTGATTTTTGGAACATTTTAGCAGTGGTTTAAGCAGATCAAAATTGATTCTTTTGTGCACGAATTCATTATAGTTCATGTTCATAAGTGATGAATTAGAAGTAATGATGTAATCAGGCTGTAAGGGACAAACATTGGGGAATCCCCATCACATTTCTGCCAAACATGTACATATATACGTAGATATTTGGGAAGCCAAACCGTTCCATAACACCAGTCAAGTCAATCAGTTGTGTTGTTTATGAAAAGAACTTTCTGGCAACAAGTTGTAACTTGTAGTTTTTGTCTAGAACAACGATCAGAGTGAAGGATCAAAGGAGAAAACGTACAACTTATGCTGGTGTTTGTATCTGGCCTCCAACAATTGACAGAAGGCCTAGTGCAGTTGTCTCAGTCGGTCGAGAACTTCTGTGGTAACATTTTACCCTCTCTAGAGAGAGTGCACGGCTATATATCTTCCCTTCACGACTTCAGTGAAGAAGTTAGACAGACTCACCAGATTCGACAAGCACTGCATGATTTGTCCTTGGCTGCTACAAAGGCAAGACAGTTTCTTGACCAGGTCTGTGCACTCACCTTTCTATGCACTTCCCAATCCGATATGATGAAGAATGCTCAAAGAGGAGTTAATTGGCATTGGAATTTCTGGTTTTTCATACTTTACCAACCTGATTACTGCCCACTCAACGATCTCATTAAACAGTTACAGCAAAACATGCTCAGAGCTGGGAGATGCTATGAAGAGTTTGAAGAGGCTGCTGAATTAGCAATCCGAACCTGTACCACTGCAGCCGAGGAGTGCAGACGCAAGGAAAGAGAGGTCAGAAGAAGAAAAGAAGCCACAAAAGTAGTGGGTACGGATTGACTGTCGTAGGGACTGTCGTAGCAAGTACTCTCGGATATCTAGTGGCAGGACCAGTAGGCTCTTTTGCCATGGGTGTGCATGATGGCAGGGGGAGGAGGAACTCATTCCACATGCAAGATTGTACAGGATTTGGAACAGTCTCGGAGAACATTCAAACTTCTTGGGCAACAGTTTGAAGTAATGCTACAGTCATCCTTTTCCATCAAGGAGGAGGTAGCAGGCATCAAAACACACCTGGAAAACACCTCAGGCGCTCTTGGCAATGTCACTCTACACAAAAATTACGGCCAGTCTGTCCTGTCGGTCAGAATTGCTCTCAATGGTTGAGTGAAGTGTCTGGAACAACTTTCCAGTCCTCAAAAACATGCAGAGACAATCTTACAGTCAGATTAGATCAACTCAGCAGGAGTGTTGCATGAGTGAAATAGAGACTGATGACTGCAGCTGAGCTCTATATGATATGGCTTTCTATAACCTGATTATGTACCCAATGTTGCTTTATCATAGAGTGCGATAGCACTCTATATGTAGGGATGACGCGAAAAAAAACATGGCGGCCTATAGCACGCATACATTAATGTTTCGCAAAATATCGTCTATGGACAGGTACTAAGCCCCTACCAGCATTTAAAAGTCGTTTTCGGCTAATTTTAGTAGTAAGAAATCTACTAACAAGTGGAGGGGACGTAGCTGAAGTGGCGAACGGCGAAAGGTCAAAAAAATAAAAGGTCAAAATTTCGGACTTCTTATTCTTCTTGTCAAATTTATATCCACAACTACCGAAGTTTTGGCTAGAGCTATGGAGCTAATTTTCACACGAACGATTTTAATTTTATAGCGCGGAGTGCCCTTTCCTACTTTTGTTAACATTGTACTACATATGGTGACTGTGGCATTTCCAGCACTATACGGCGACTGCCTCATAATAATCCGCCATCTTGTTCAATTAAGAATATTCGCTTACTTCATAACAATGAGTCACGATGGCTCAATGAGCAAATGACAGGGTTTATAGCGAGTTTGGTTGGTTCGAATTCCCGAGAAGACGAAATTTTTATATATTTTTTTCCAAATCATACACATTTGCATCACATACCTGTGACAAAAAGGATACAAACAAGCATATTATGCTTGTTTGTATCCTTTTTGTCACAGGTATGGTTATGATAATAAAAACATTTTAAAATGTTAAAGGATGTAGGTATGACAAGCAAAAAAGGGAAAGAACAAGGTAGGGATGAGGGGAATGAGAAGACCGTCGGAGTTAGCAGCATGTCGGAATGAGAAGACCGTCGGAGTTAGCAGCATGTCGGAATGAGAAGACCGTCGGAGTTAGCAGCTTGTCAGAATGAGAAGACTGTCGGAATATAACAATCCCTATATCAACAGCTGCAGACTGTGTATTGCACAAGCAATAACTGCTGTTGATATAGGGATTGTTATATTCCGACAGTCTTCTCATTCTGACAAGCTGCTAACTCCGATGGTCTTCTCATTCCCCTCATCCCTACCTTGTTCTTTCCCTTTTCCTGCTTGTCTATATATATATATATATATATATATATATATATATATATATATATATATATATATAAGGGGAATGGGTAATTCTTGAGCGATTTGATATTTTCGTACGTAGACCTATAGCTAGCTAATGGCATAAACTACTTGCTGACACAATTTCCATCTCTGCATGTATATATGTGGCCCATAACCTTAGGTACATTCGGAGGCCTAGGTGTTTAGTATAACTTCTTTCAATTTATGGGAGAAAATAGGAGAATAGAGGATTTTGTGTGTCTAATGGTGTACTATTAGGTAAGACTTCTCCTTTAGCTTTCTCTAATTATGTATATATATATATGTATGTAGGTAGAACAGGTACATATATTATAATACACAACAGGGAACACTACACATCTCTAGGGGACAGGTAACATGTTGTACGTATAATATACCAGGGCCCAGCTCTAGGGGACACTACATTACTCCACAACTAGGTGGATAGTTTAAATCCCCCGGTCTGGCTGGACACTCCACGCTACTCTAGATCGACCATAGACCCTAAACTCTACAATAACGACTGTAAACGGTCCGGGGCGGTCAGTATAAAATACATGGGCCCGTGGTCCTTCAAACTGCTAAATAGAAAGGCCTGCAGTTGTTTACAAACAACCATATCACGTTCCCGTGTAATATCGCTGCGTTAACCATGGACCACACATGAGGAAAATCCTACCATATTTCGTGAGGACCACGCCTCCTACGACAATCAGCTTATGCAGTGAATTGAATAATGTCCTTAGGACAGAGGAACGACAAAGACGTAAGTGCCTCTTGTACCTTCTGTTCGTCTCCTACATTATAGGGAACTAAAACAGCGACTCAATTGTCATTAGGAGCCTGAACAGAGAGAGTTTAACTAGTCCACATTGTAATTCGTTCTCATTTTCCTTGTGATCACTTTGTGGATGTGTACTAGCACGGATACCTTGGGCCATGTAGAGTAGAGCATCTAAGTCGCTAAGTATTACTACGGGTGAATCACTCCAGGCTGCGTCAGGAGCTATAGAAGCACTTCGACTAAAGCCTCAAAGTTTTCAAAGCGACCAATACGCGTTCTTTGGTGAACGAAGCGTCTTTAAAGACTGCATTCCCTAGTACTCTCTGAGAGAGTTAGCTAACATATTCCGAACTATTTGAAACTCTTTTGGTCCACAGATAGTGTGTTGAAAGCAGCTTATGTCTGTACTTAATACGTATTGGGCACAACCGCCTTTGAGGGATTTCTACCATCTTCCACACACCATCATATCCTTCATCCACCACTCACGACCCTCTCCATCCTCCACACATCATCACATCCTTCATCCACCACTCAGGACCCTCTCCATCCTCCACACATCATCACATCCTTCATCCACCACTCACGACCCTCTCCATCCTCCACACACCATCACATCCTTCATCCACCACTCACGACCCTCTCAATCCTCCACACACCATCACATCCTTCATCCAGCACTCACGACCCTCTCCATCCTCCACACATCATCATATCCTTCATCCACCACTCACAGCCCTCTCCATCCTCCACACATCATCACATCCTTCATCCACCACTCACGACCCTCTCCATCCTCCACACATCATCACATCCTTCATCCACCACTCACGACCCTCTCCATCCTCCACACATCATCACATCCTTCATCCACCACTCACGACCCTCTCAATCCTCCACACACCATCATATCCTTCATCCACCACTCACGACCCTCTCCATCCTCCACACACCATCACATCCTTCATCCACCACTCACGACCCTCTCCATCCTCCACACACCATCACATCCTTCATCCACCACTCACGACCCTCTCCATCTTCAACACACCATCACATCCTTCATCCAGCACTCACGACCCTCTCCATCCTCCACACACCATCATATCCTTCATCCACCACTCACGACCCTCTCCATCTTCAACACACCATCACATCCTTCATCCAGCACTCACGACCCTCTCCATCCTCCACACACCATCATATCCTTCATCCACCACTCACGACCCTCTCCATCCTCCACACACCATCATATCCTTCATCCACCACTCACGACCCTCTCCATTCTCCACACACCATCACATCCTTCATCCACCACTCACGACCCTCTCCATCCTCCACACACCATCACATCCTTCATCCAGCACTCACGATCCTCTCCATCCTCCACACATACATGGTTGGTATTACATATTTTACTCAGTCTCTCTCCTCTGCGTGTGTGTGTGGTTCTCTATCCAGCCATACCTCTACAATGCTCCTGTTGGTCAGAGCCTATATGGATCTGGTATTCCAGGGATATCCGGAAACTTAGGTAAAATGTGTGTACGTACATATGTATGTACATTTGTATACACATACTTACACGTTTCATGCTAATATGGACATACATACATGTATGCATGCGAATGGATGATCACATGCATATGCATACATATACAAACACAGGCATACATGCACATGCACATACATTCACGCATGCTTGCATGCACACACACATACCAACATTGTACACATGCATACGTATGTACTTGCAAACATCATACACACATACTCTTGTGGTTTATTTACACTTACCAAGCAGACTGCACTATCAATGGTTGGGAGCTGCTCAAATGGCGTGTACACACGCACTAGCCAGACAGAGGTACCAACCAACGTATTGGCCTGTATCGTCTACTAAACAGCTATAGCGTATAGTTCAATTGTAGCTCTTTAATACACTTTGCCCAGTCCCTAGCTCACACACTCACACTGTGTCAATCAGTGCTGATAGTAAATACTTCTGATAAGAAACACAGACTTTGTGTGCCCTTTAAGGTACTTACCAAGCAAGTTGCACTGTACATGGATGTGAACACTTCATGATGTGCACATACTGTGCATGACATACTGTACATGACATACTGTACATGACATACTGTACATGACATACTGTGCATGACATACTGTACATACTGTAGTGCATGACATACTGTACATGACATACTGCTGGTGTGTCCAGGTCTCACAGCTGGGATGCCTCAAGGATTCTCAATACACCAGTTGTCCAGAGCGCCTCCATCTTCTCAGGTATGTATCAACCATGTATTATGTACCTACACATACTCATGTATGCAGTATCCACCTACATATGTACGTATGTAAGTACTTGCGTGTGTACGTACCCTATAACACTGTATGTACTGC
>OZ026552.1:942500-1087500 GCA_964020155.1 Chondrilla cf. caribensis | reverse complement strand
TTTCTCTGCTGTAGACGCTGGTGAACAGGGAACTGAGAAACGACTACCTGTGAGTGTGCCTTACGTACACAACCTGTGTGTACACCAATCAGTGTGGGCACCAGCCTATGTGTACACCAGCCTATGTGTGTACACCAGCCTGTGTGTACACCAGCCTATGTGTGTACACCTGCCTGTGTGTACACCTGTCTGTGTGTACACCTGCCTGTGTGTACACCAGCCTGTGTGTACACCAGCCTGTGTGTATACCAGCCTGTGTGTACACCAGCCTGTGTGTACACCAGCCTATGTGTACACCAAAATGTGCACACCAGCCTGTGTGTGTACCCAAACAGTATAATGCCTGCATGTACTTATGTATGTGCCATATACGTATATGCAGATCACCACACACACACACACACACACACACACACACACACACACACACACACACACACACACACACACACACACACACACACACACACACACACACACACACACACACACACACACACACACACACACACACACACACACACACACACACACACACACACACACACACACACACACACACACACACACACACACACACACACACACACACACACACACACACACACACACACACACACACACACACACACACACACACACACACACACACACACACACACACACACACACACACACACACACACACACACACACACACACTTGTCACATTAGTTTCTTCTGTTCTCTCTGATCTTCATGTGTAGCTATCAAGCATAATTCTCCCCGAGGTGAAGACAAGCATGTCTTATGACCTGGCTCCTGGAGGCAGCAAAGAAAGGTTTGATTAGAAGTTCAGTGAAGTCTCTCCAATATGCCACTATTAACATAATGGGATAGAATAGCAGAGTCCCATTCCCATTGTCATCCCCAATTCCATTTGTATGCTTAAAGTTTTTAATACTCTGTACTTGAAAATTGGGTGGGCTACTGTACTTTTGAAGCAGTTACTGTATATACTAACTGAAGATCTTTGTCTGTATTTGTTCCTACTGTATGTACCTCTCTATGTTTGTATGTACGTACTTGTACCTGTTTGTACTAACAGGGGGGGGAAAACGTCATTATTAATCATGACAAACCAGATATACCTTACAGAGCACACAATATGATGAATAATTGAGTGACTTTGTGAGGCAAAAGCTCGGACACAGGGGTACAAATCAATAAATGATTTACCTGGCAAGCAATAGGGATTGGAAGGTGGTTACAAAATTTAGTGGTTTTGTGAAGAAGGAAAAGAAAACAAGATGAGAAAAAAAAAAGAAAAACGGAAGAGGAAAAGAAAAACAAATGATGAGTGGAGATTGCTTCAAATTAAATCTAAATGAGTGTTCCAGTCGGAATGTAGTCTGGCTTCGAAGATGATCTTTGAGCAGGTGATGGCGACTTTGCTAAGGTCGAGCAGATCCTTTCTTATAACGGGTTTTGATTTCGAAGGTAGGATGGAATGTACCTCAGACACTGTTTCAGGGTTGAAATGGCCCAGGGATCCCAATTCTGCAGTGTGAAGGTGGACTGAGTGGCCTAATGATTCGAGGTCGTTGACGAGGTGGATATAGTTGCTTTTAGATTGCTTTCTTACTCTAGCGTTCATGATGTTTTTTACCGTGTTGGATGGAACAGTAAGTTCTAGCAGGTGTATGGAAGAGCCAGAGATGATAACTATGTCAGGGCGTGCAGAAGTAGCAACTAGAGAAGGAGGGATGGTTGATGGTGGGTTGTCGAGGGCTCGGTGTCCAGGTAGATCAGCATAAATAGTGACCTCTGACAGAGTGGATTGGATCAGCTTGAGAAGGTGGGACAGGACACTATCATGCCTCCATGTGTAGCGCCCTTGATTCAAAGCTGTAGGACATCCATTAAGGATGTGACTTACAGTACAGGGTCTAGAGTTACAGAGGGAGCATGTAGAGTCAGGTTGGATGTTCCATCTTTGTAGATTGGCTGGGGATGGAAGGACATCGATGCCTGCTCGGATTAAAAAGGATAGTTGGCCTGCGGGGAGGCCGAACATAATCCTTGACCACACTTTGGAATGTTGTTCCAGGGCAGCAATGTCTAGGAACTTCGACTGGACTGAAAGGGTTTCCAGGTGGGAGTCCCAAACAGCACATTGGCGTTTGCTGAGGATGTTTTTCATTGAGTCAAGCAGATGAGTTGCCTCGGCGTTAGACTTGGTTTGTGGTGATGCTATATGGGCAATTTCTTGGCAGATTGGTGGAATGCACTGCCGATGAGCGAACGATGGATCGAGGATGAGGGTTTCTAGTTCACGCAGGTTTTGATCAGGTGAAATGCGAACTTGGGCGAGAAGCCTAAGTTTGGCCTGCTCCTGAGCCTGGGGGAGGTGTGGGAGATTGCATACCCCTGGATGAAACAAAGAGGCCAGAGTGGAGCACTTCGGTAGTTTCAGCCATCGCTTAAGGTAAGAGGTGGCTTTGCTTTGAATTTTCTTGATGGTGGACGCAGAGATGATCTCTACAGCTAGATTGAATGTAAGGGAGGGGACCAAGTAGGACTTGTATATCCAGACTTTGTACTCACCTCTGATTGGGAGGCGGTCGATTTTTTCTAGGGCAGAGTATACCTTTGATGAGAGCCTCTTACTAGCATGCACTCTGGTAGAGGCGATGGTGATGCCGATTGTTTGGCCCAGAAATTTGGTTGGAGTGGAGGAGATGTTACGAGTGTGTCCTTGATGGATCTTGAAGGTTCTCTGCTTATTCATGCTTTTGCCGTTAAAGATAAGGGACACACACTTATCGGGGCGGATTTCAAGGCCCAGGTCAGAGCACTTGTTGTCGATTTTGATGAGGGCCTGTTGGTGTTCTTCTGGTGATTTTGACAGGATGGTGGTATCATCTGCGTAGCCGAGGGCTGTTCGAGGGCTTAGTTTGATGGTTTTTGCCTGCGCTGCTTCGGCACGAACCTTCTTCAGGGGGTAAACAGGGAGGTTGCTGTCCATTGCCATGAAGGGTTTAGATGATTTTCTGGTAAAGTGCCATTGCACTTCTCTGAGGGAGACTTCCTCTGTCGAGTAGTTGTCGTATTCCAAGACTGCTCTGCAGTCAGGTAGGTATTGGACCACTCTACATTTGTACCAGCCCTTCTCCTCGTCGGAGGCCTCTTCGTTCCATTCGACATAGATAAAGGATCCAGGTGGTGGCAGACCAGATGAGTTAGGCAGGGTTTGGGTCATTTCGAAGCCGGTAGATGGTAACTTTTCTGCATAAGACAGAATAGGATGGAAACACAGTAGGAATAGCAAGGGCGAGAGGGTATCACCCTGGAAAGTTCCACGGCTTATCTTAAAGGACGGAGTGACCCACTGGCGGGTTGAGATGGAGGCAGTTAATTTTGAGTAAGCGTTGTCAATGTAGGTGACGATTTGGGGTGGGACATCAATGTACACCAACATATCATGGATGAGTTTGTGGGGTATTGATCCAAAGGCGTTTCTTAGGTCGACGAAGGTAGCACAGAGGGGAAGGCCTTTTTCTTTTGCATTGTCGATGATTGCGTTCACAGTCAAAATGTGCTCTTGGACTCCAGTTATACCTGATAGAAAGCCTTTTTGTAGTCTAGGGTCAATGATCTTGTTCTGTAGGACATATGTCTCTATCCGAGAGGCTAGAATTCGGTGGAACAATTTGCCAACTGCTGAAGTTAGAGCGATGGGTCTGAAATTCTCGGGCTCTTTTGGGTTGCCTTTCTTATGTATTAGTCTGATGTCTCCGATGCACCATGTCTTTGGGGCTTGTTGGGACCTGAGCAGGATCATTGAAAAGAGGGTGGCGAGAAAGTGGTGAGTAGATGGGAGTCTTTTCAGGTGGGTGTAAGAGATGCTGTCAGGTCCAGGAGCGGATGGCTTGGATAGTTTTTTCAATATGCCTCTGATCTCCCTAGGCCTTATTGGAGACAGGTCAAAGGAGGATAAGGTGTCTGGTAGGGGCATGGTTTCTGGAACCCAGCGTGGTAGGGTGTCATAACTTGGGTTGGCCTGTACTTCGAAACTGGGTTTGAAGTGGCTGAGACATGTATCACTGGAGAACTTAGGACTTACTTTAGAAGACGTCGTGTTACAAATCGATTTGGAGTAAGTCCAGGGGTTGTTTTGAAAAGCCCTTTCTTGTCTGCGAGTTTCCCGGAAGGATTTCGATTTCTCTGAGGCTTTTTTAACTCTGTTGTGCAGGCGAACGGCTGTAAGGAAATCCCTGGGGTCGTTGGTGAAGTCCTTGCGTTTGGCGTTTTTGATCTTTGCCAGTCTCTTGGTGAGCTTGAGAATGGCTCTTTCACGGTGTGGGCCGGACCTATGAGATGGTAGGGTGTTAGGGTCTGGGATGACAAGATGGTGACGGAGGTGGGAAGTGAGAGCAGTAGAGAAATTTTCCGCCGCGTCTTCGGTGGATAGATCATCATTAGCCAGGGAAGCATGGATTGGGGCAATAATAGATCTAAATTCTTCATCGATTTCAGACCAATTGGGTTGTTTAGTGGAGCCACTAATCGCTGATTGCGTTCGGGGGGAATCTTCATGTGGCGCCATTTTTTGGCAAACTTGTATAATTATATATGTACTTATCTGTACCTTTTTATACCTACCATCTGTACCCATCTGTTAACTATTTGTACTGATCTGTACCTACCTGTACATACCTACGTATTTGTACCTATCTGTACCTACGTATATCTGTGCCTACCTGTATCTGTATGTTTATATGCAGACCAACAGCTACTCCAATTGGACCACCGAAGGGAACAATGAAGAAGGCAACTCAACAAAGTGAGCTCGTTGATGATCAAAGAGCTATGATTGTTTTATGATGAAATGATGATCTTTTTGATGAAAACATGATGGCTTTATGATGAAAAAATGATGGTTATATGATTGAACTACGTATGATTCTTCCATGATGAAACTATGATCGATTGATGCATAATTTTGAATTGCTAACAAATACAAGCTAGCATATCCCTGTACATACGTACTTGTGTGGTTGTAACTGCTCCTTACACGTCAACAACCTCCCCCCCCTGTAGACTCCATCACTGTTCCTCCAGGTATGGTGCAGGACCAGTTTGGAATGATGGGACTACTGACCTTCATCAGAGCTGCAGAAACAGACCCAAACTTAGTGGCTCTTGCCCTAGGAAGGTACGTATGTAAGAATATGGTACATACTGTATGTATCTCATGTACTGTACACACTAGTTGTGCTGCTTTGTACAGCTATGTACCTGACGGGTGGCATTTTTTATTTGTACCTGTGTAATATGCTGCACATACCTGCACTTGTAGTACCTGTGACTGCATGTCTCAATGTTATTTCACGTATGTATGTGGGTATTTTATGCATATTTTTATACATATTGTGTGTGTGTGTGTGTGTGTGTGTGTGTGTGTGTGTGTGTGTGTGTGTGCGTGTGTGTGTGTGTGTGAAGCGTGGTCCATGTACGTGGTCTGTTGTGTTTGCTACATACTACGTATTATTCACTGGTTGGTCACTTTTGTTTTGAATGTAGTGATTTGACGACTCTTGGATTGAATCTCAACTCACCAGAGTAAGCTGTCTGTACTGTGTGATCTGCACTGTGTGAACTGTACTGTAGGATCTGTACTGTATGGTGTGTACTTTGTAATCTGTACTACGTATGTGGTCTGTACTGTGTGATCTGTACTGTGTGGTCTGTACTGTGTAATCTGTACTGTATGATCTGTACTGCATGGTCTGTACTGTGTGGTCTGTACTGTGTGGTCTGTACTGTGTAATCTGTACTGTGTGGTCTGTACTGTGTGGTCTGTACTGTGTGGTCTGTACTGTGTGGTCTGTACTATGTGATCTGTACTGTGTGGTCTGTACTGTGTGGTCTGTACTGTATGGTCTGTACTGTATGGTCTGTACTGTATGATCTGTACTGTGTTGCCTGCTCTATGTGACCTGCTCTATGTGACCTGTACTATGTGATCTGTACTATGTGATCTGTACTGTGTGGTCTGTACTGTGTGGTCTGTACTGTGTGGTCTGTACTGTGTGGTCTGTACCATGTGGTCTGTACCATGTGGTCTGTTTACTATTTAGATGAGGTGTTTTTCGTGTTTGTTTCTCTTTCAATACAGAAGTCTGTGCAACATATTTGCATCTCCGTGGGCAGACTCACCATGTAGACCTCAAGACATCGACTGCAATGTTCCTCAGGAGTATCTCATCCACACTGCTATCAAGGATAAGGTGTGTGAGAGTGAGAGTGAGTTGTGTGATGTGATAGTGAGATGTGTGTGGGTGAGGTACGTAGGTTGTGTGAGGGTGAGAATGAGGTGTGAGGGTGATAGTGAGTTGTGTGAGGGTGTGAATGAGGTGTGAGGGTGATAGTGAGTTGTGTGAGGGTGTGAATGAGGTGTGAGGGTGATAGTGAGTTGTGTGTGAGGGTGAGAATGTGATGTGTGAGAATGATAGTGAGTTGTGTGAGGGTGAGAGTGAAATTGAACATATCTACGTGTACCTGAGCAAGTTGAAGGTTGGTAGTCTAGTTCCTTGCTAATTCCCATCACTGTGCACTCAGTTTTGCTTCCTGTGCTTCATCTCTTGTCACCGTCCCTTGCTGTTTCAGTTGGCTTCCATTCAACTGAAGAGATATGGCGAGGACCTTCTCTTCTTTCTGTACTACAACAATGGAGGAGACCTGCTACAACTCCTAGCTTCAATCGAGCTGTGAGTGGAATGAGTTACTGGCCACACACTCACACACACGTACAAACATGTATGTACACATGTGTACACATGTACAAATGCACACCAACACAAACATGTGCAAACGCACACTCATGCACACATGTACACAACACATACGTACATGCCAACACACCCATGCATACACACACACACACACACACACACACACACACACACACACACACACACACACACACACACACAACACACACACACACACACACACACACAGAGAGAGAGAGAGAGAGAGAGAGAGATACCGCACATTCTTCTTGTATCAGATACAACAGAGATTGGAGATACCACAAAGAGGACAAAGTATGGATAACGAGGGCACCTGGAGTAGAGCCAGGCTTAAAGACACCCAACTACGAGAAGGGAACCTACTACTTCTTTGACCCCAACCAGTGGAGGAAGTCTCTAAAGGAGTTTCTGATTGAGTATGATAAATTGGAAGAGAAACCTCAGCTTCCGTCCACATTCGGGGCTCACCACTCCACCTCAGTACCACAATCACAATGATCCCCACTAAACACGGGGGATGTATCTTTGCATGTACAGACTTCATCTTTGATCGTGATGATTTTAGACGAATGACTATTAATATGAAATGATGACTCTGGGTCGATGTAAGGGTACCCAGTAGTGGTGTATAGGACACTTCCCTGTGTGCAGCCAAGACATTAGGTTACCAGAGGGACTATAGTTGTAGAGTGTCTTCAACACTTTAACTTGTGATTGCAAATATCATGCGATATCGGTTTAATACAGAGGTTTGATATTATACTAGGTAATACAGATGATGTTAGTGCCCCCTTTGGTTATACAAAATATTGCCACACATTATTATGCAAATTAACTAACAATGTAACATGTCATGATTGTATAGATTGCAGAATATAAGCCAAATGCAAACAATCTACATACCCTGCAATAATGATATAGCACATATAATATTATGCATATATAACTCATAGTCTGTGTATATTATAAATGCATGGGTTCATTTATGACGATCATTAATGATAATATGCATAAATTATTATTATACTGTTATATTGTATGTTATTACCTGCTAATAATGGTCTGGATTCAAACCTTACAGTTAATTTGTGCTATAGTCTACTATGAGTCGTGATCCAAAGGTTAACACTTGAAGTAGCTAGTGAACTGTTTATTGTTAAATTACAGGAATTATATCCTGGTTGGAAGTATGTCTTTCACCTTACTATAATAATCATTAATCATATAGAATAACACCTGATTTTGTGCTTAAATTCTTTTTACTTTGACTGTGTGACACTTTGATGTCTAATATTGTTTACATTAATATTATGCATAATCTATCCACCTGTTTATGTGTGTGCACATCTTTGTAAGAATTGAAATTTAACAAAATGAATTTTTACACGCGTTTCCGTGATATGCGGAACACCGGACGGAATTTTCCTGTACGGTACGTGTGTGCCGGAGTCTGGTCTAGGGCTCCGCCCACGGTAATGTCAGACGTTTTATGGGTAGTGGTGCTTCCAGGGGTGGCAGAGCCGGTCCGAAGATGTCCACGGAGGAACATTACAGAAACCTGTTGCTTGAAAAGACCGAAGAAATCGTACGTTTAAAGAAACGCAACGGCGATTTGGAGACCGGAATTCAGAAGAGAGACGAAGAGATAAGGCGACTTAGGAAGGAGAATGAAGAAAAGACCAAAGAAATACACACCTTGAAACAGTCAAAGGTTCGTAGATTTAGCGGTCACTTCACAGCAGTTAGCCGTGTATCCGTAGATCGACCTGGGCGATGGCTGGTCTTCCGTGCAAGGACAAAGGAGAGAGACCTCCTTTGTCCTTTTGACGCGTAGGAGAAGGTTACTGAAGCGTTGACGAGTGGGAGACCCATCCGGCACCACTCATAACAGTGTCTGGAGAGGGTATTTGGGGCCTTCTTACCCGTCTCTCTCAGCTTGTACGGATGTACTGATTTTCGAAATGTGAAGGATGTAGTGTTGAATAACTTGGGCGAGATAGTTTGAGTACCTGATAACACCGACGCACAGAGCTGTTCGTGTCCTGTTCATATCGTAATGTCTCCTTCGGTAGACACTTTCCAGTAGCTCAAAGTTAACTCTTTGAATATTTGATACTTTAAAGGACTTTAATTCAGGGTTAACCCTCTCTATTGTACTAGTTCGTTCGTAATTATTATCAATTTGTTGGACAAAAGTGAAGTCCAGTCGAAATTGCTTACCTCAAATTTCAGATAACGTCGAATGGGAATGTCTGTCTTGAAAATTTCTGATATCCATCGTTTCTGCTAGACCAAGTCTGTACACTGTCCGTCCTGTACTCTACACTGTCCTGTACTGTACAGTGACTCTCCTGTACTGTACACTGTCCTGTATATTGTACACTGTCCTGTACTGTACACTGTCCATCTATACTGTACACTGTCCATCCTGGACTGTACACTGTCCATCCTATACTGTACACTGTCCATCCTGTACTGTACACTACCCGTCCTGTACTGTACACTGCCCGTCCTGTACTGTACACTCCCTGTCCTGTACTGTACACGCCCTTTCCTATCATTGTCCTGTACTGTACATTGCCAACTGAACTCACTTTGAACTGAAATATATCCTTCAACTACATATAACACTGATGTTGTGGATAGGAGAGGTTCCAAGGAGAACAAACGTTTCAAGAGGGAACGATGCCTTCCTTCCTCTCCCTGAAGTGACCCTTGGTAGTGCTGAAACTGTTGTGTCATTATGGAAGTTAGTAGACATGTGACATGCTAAACCTTAATAGATTGATGTCAGACTCTATTTTTTGGACAGTTATGCACGTCACTTGTTGGCAAAATGATTGCAGTATTTCCCCCTATTGTGCTTCTCCAGGTAAAGTTTACAAATCTACATGTTTATGTGTTCCAATCTGCTGAAACTGTTGTCCTGTACAGTGTATCCCCCCTGGGTGTGCCTGTAGGTTGAGGTTTTGTTTGTCTCTGGTGGTCCATACATTCCATGCACCTCTCTCGGTGTCCCTGCAATACCCAAATGTCACATTCCATGTCAGACAAACAGGACCAAGGTCCACTTCAAACCTGTATCTTTGCATGATGAGGTCTACTTACCAAGTAGCAGACTCCACCCAATGTAACGTAGGAGGGAGTATCAGACTCCACCCAATGTAACGTAGGAGAGTGTAGCAGACTCCACCCAATGTAACGTAGGAGGGAGTAGCAGACTCCACCCAATGTAACGTAGGAGAGTGTAGCAGACTCCACCCAATGTAACGTAGGAGGGAGTAGCAGACTCCACCCAATGTAACGTAGGAGGGAGTAGCAGACTCCACCCAATGTAACGTAGGAGGGAGCAACAAACTCCATACACCTACTCACTTTATTGAGGTGCTAAGTGGTTCATTTAGTATATATGTACATTTCATGTATTGCTAGTTCATCATCCATGTGCTGCTCTATGGTGTGTGTGTGTGTGTGTGTGTGTGTGTGTGTGTGTGTGTGTGTGTGTGTGTGTGTGTGTGTGTGTACATATGTACATGCATAGCAATTATCACACTTGTCAGTTATTTCAAGTGCTAAAAAATGAAGAGTAAACATACAATCTTATGCATACATGTGTATGTGCATACATACACATGTATGCTGTGGGTCACATTGTTGCCAATGACAACATGTCAACTCATAAAAAGTGCCTACAATTGTGTAAACGAGCCAATTCCACACCACCTGAGGCACTAATCCTGTTGGGTCCGAGACTCTGTCTGATCAACACTATTAATTTATACTTGTACATCCATACAAGTGCAATATATTTGTGTGTGCATACAGGCATACATACAATAATTATGTGTGTACATCTCTATTACAAACCTCTGAATTGCAGAAACCTTATAATAAGGACACCATTCTGTGTCCCAGTGTAGTAATGTAGTGTAGTAAGTGACCTCTGAATTGAGGACACCTCTGTAATAAGGACTAAAATCAAGGTCCCAAAGTGTCCTTAATAGAGAGGTCCCACTATACGGGGTTAGGGATAGGGTTAGAGTACCTCAACACATGTACCTATGTGTTGAGGTATGTATGCACACCAGTGTAATATTTATCATATTGATGTACGGAGGTACCACGAAGGTTATTGTGTTCATGTTCTCACTTTGTTTATCTTGTTGTAGGTGGAGCTTAAAGATGTTCTCCGCGAAGTGGTCAAGAATCCTCCCAAGAAGCATCACAGGTTGGGTATATCTGCTGAGCCAGCAGAAATAGGAGGTCCTCCTGGTCTCACTCAGCTTCCGAGATTCGAGAAAGACGTCAGGTGGGTACCTCAACCCTACATATGCCCTAAACACACAGTGGGTACCTCAACCCTACATATGCCCTAAGCACACAGTGGGTACCTCAACCCTACATATGCCCTAAGCACACAGTGGGTACCTCAACCCTACATATGCCCTAAACACACAGTGGGTACCTCAACCCTACATATGCCCTAAGTACACAGTGGGTACCTCAACCCTACATATGCCCTAAACACACAGTGGGTACCTCAACCCTACATATGCCCTAAGTACACAGTGGGTACCTCAACCCTACATATGCCCTAAACACACAGTGGGTACCTCAACCCTACATATGCCCTAAGTACACAGTGGGTACCTCAACCCTACGTATGCCCTAAACACACAGTGGGTACCTCAACCCTACATATGCCCCAAAACACACAGTGGGTACCTCAACCCTACATATGCCCTAAGCACACAGTGGGTACCTCAACCTTACATATGCCCTAAACACACAGTGGGTACCTCAACCCTACATATGCCCTAAGCACACAGTGGGTACCTCAACCCTACGTATGCCCTAAACACATAGTGGGTACCTCAACCCTACATATGCCCCAAAACACACAGTGGGTACCTCAACCCTACATATACCCCAAAACACACAGTGGGTACCTCAACCCTACATATGCCCTAAACACACAGTGGGTACCTCAACCCTACATATGCCCTAAACACACAGTGGGTACCTCAACCCTACATATACCCCAAAACACACAGTGGGTACCTCAACCCTACGTATGCCCTAAACACACAGTGGGTACCTCAACCCTACATATACCCCAAAACACACAGTGGGTACCTCAACCCTACATATGCCCTAAGCACACAGTGGGTACCTCAACCCTACATATGCCCTAAACACACAGTGGGTACCTCAACCCTACATATACCCCAAAACACACAGTGGGTACCTCAACCCTACATATGCCCTAAACACACAGTGGGTACCTCAACCCTACATATGCCCTAAACACACAGTGGGTACCTCAACCCTACATATGCCCTAAACACACAGTGGGTACCTCAACCCTACATATTCCCTAAGCACACAGTGGGTACCTCAACCCTGCGTATGCCCTAAACACACAGTGGATACCTCAACCATACATACATATGCCCTAAGCACAGAGTGAATGCATTTGTCCTGAGTGTACATACTGTATATGCTCCCTAGGCACCTGATTCGCCAAAGCTCCTACGTTGGTATACCCTAAAACCAAAATTTGCACATTCATGTCTTGTAATAGAGGAACGTCTGAGTCCATTGTTTTTATGCCCTGTGCTATTGGAATAGGTGCATACATTGGCTGTAGCTCGAAGCTGCATACATATGTACGTACATTCTCATGTGTATTTTATTCAACACTCATACAATTTGTAGGGGTAGTTACTATACAGAGTACATATTCTACTTATTATAATATGTACATATGCACTCTATGTATGTATGTACGTATGTAGATACTATCTGTGAGGCAGTACGTATTTACTAGTGATAACTGATCCAGCTATTTCTGCAATGTCATAGTCACTATCAACTCCTCTTGTACTTGACCTATTCAGACATCACTGTATTTCAGTGTCCCCAGAGGTCTAACTTATCCAGTTTGTGTGTTTATATACATGTGTTTGTGTGTGTGTGTGTGTGTGTGTGTGTGTGTGTGTGTGTTTGTGTGTGTTCCTTTGTGTATTGTGTATGTGTTTGTGTGTGTGTTTCTGTTTACATATTATCCCAACTCATGGGAGCACCTGTGTAAGTTTATACCATCTCTATTCCTAGAGCTCTAATAGTTGAAATTCATTTTTGGTATTTATGCATTTTAGTGGTTACCATGGTATCTAAACAATTCCATAACACCTGGGAACAGGGGTAACACCTGTATGCTTCTAAAAACCACCTGTTAACACTGAACTTTGAACTTTGTATAATGCCAGACAATAATATTATCACCATGGAGTATTGTACTACAGGTTTGGCTCCTTTACCTGTGACCTTACGCAATCATTGTCTGGTGTGACCTTACATGATAATTGTCTGGCTTGCTAGAATGCCCCTACAGGTGTTGATGAGCTGACAATGGTAGGGATGGTCTATAGTAATCCAGTGAACTGTGATCATTTGTAGGATGTCATGTGATTAGTAGGGGAATCCCCTGTATAAGCATTGCACCAGAGTTATGACATTAGGTCATCACATTTGTATGGCTGCACATGTACCACACAGGTGTGCACATTACATGGACATTGCCAGCCTCAAACACTTCTATGGTATCCATCCTGTATGTACTCCATGTACTGTAAAGCTAGGCAGATGGTCCGAACAGTGCTGGGAATTGGCTGTACTATTCAGTCGATTATCAGTGTACTAGTACACAATATACACATTCGTACACGCATATTTATGGACTAATGTACATACGTACAGTTGAGCATGCATACATATTGTCAGCTGGACGTATGTACATGTGTAGAATGACCACTCTTCCAACTTTCTGTTACGAGTGACATTTATCACTTTTTCAGATCAAAGAAACTCATCACTGAAGCCATCAATGACAATGACTTCCTGAAGAATTTGGACAAGGTACGTAAGTGTGTTTGTAGTGCCAAATCACACACACACACACACACACACACACACACACACACACACACACACACACACACACACACACACACACACACACACACACACACACACACACACACACACACACACACACACACACACACACAGCACACAACGTACATCCATTAAATCTGTGTATGAACACAGTCCATGTTGTATACCGCATGATATGCCAGTACTGGATACATGTAATATATGTATGTACGTACTTGTTTATGTATGTACAGTGAATGTATGTACATACGTATAGTCTGTGTATGTACGTACATACTGTGTGTTTATGTACGTAAGTATATGTACTTTTAGAGGCCCAGAGTACGTACGTACCTAATGGTAACTGTCCATGTAAATGTACGCTCCACTGTGGTGTCCATGTATGCTCCACTGTGGTGTCCATGTAAGTGTATGTTCCACTGTGGTGTCCATGTACATAAATGTATGCTCTACTGTGGTGTCCATGTACATAAATGTACGCTCCACTGTGGTGTCCATGTAAATGTATCCTCCGCTGTGGTGTTCATGTAAATGTATGCTACACTGTGGTGTCCATGTAAATGTATGCTCCACTGTGGTGTCCATGTAAGTGTATGCTCCACTGTAGTGTGAAGACACATGCTGCCTTTGTGTGTACTGTGAATACTCGTTAATCCGCCGCAATTCGTTTCCAAAGAATATGGTGGATTAGCGAGTGTGGCATATTACGTATGTTGTGTGGTACTGGGAAATTGTGGTGGATTAAAAAGTTTGGCAGATTAAGTGGTGGCAGATTAACAAGAATTCGCTGTATATCATTATGTTTGTGCATTCACTGGTGTAAAACCTGCTGGTTGTGTGCCGACAATGTTGTATATTATGTGCACGATTTACCATATGTGTTCTAATTGTAGGTTCAAATTGCTGAGATTGTTGACTGCATGTATCAGCGAGAATACCGAAAGGAACAGTACATCTGCAGAGAAGGGGGAGTTGGAACGCAACTCTACGTCATAGCAGGTGTGTACATATATGCATGACCACTCTGTACGTACGTACGTATGAAGCATTGTACCGAACATGTACACGTACATTTGTGAAGTACGTACGTATAGTAATGTAGTATGATATTTACGTACCCCAAGATACGTATACATACTTACGTATGTACATGCACTATTGGTGTTAAGAATTGTATACAGGATTACAGTAGTTGTGAGGGACCACTTACATATAAATGACCTTCTCCCAAGAGACCTTTGTAGGCAATACGTATTTGTGCGGTCTTTCTTGAAGATGGGTGTGTGCGGTGTGATCTCTCCAAACTGTGGTGGTTGATGGGAGGTCGTCCGGCTAGCCCAGTGAGGGTGGGCCGTGACTACGTATATCCCAGTGCTAGTGTTAGTGAGTATTGTGATGGCTGTGGTAGGCCCTCTTACGTGTGTGTACCTCATGGGGAGAGGTCTTACCAGTTGACTGTGGCTAGCAAGTGCTGCTTGTACATACATACATTCATATTCAATGTATACAGAATACATACGTATGTACATACATACGTACATACCTATACATACATGTATAATACATAATACTATTATTATTATGTATATGATGTATGCATTCTTATGTATGAACCTCAGAGGTGATTATTGCTCAGTACTTGATAATTATACTGTAGATACGTACGTACATGTACCTACGTACGTACGTACGTACATTTGTTTCTGTGTTGTCTTGTGTGTGTGTCTATTCTACAGTATATGTACGTATTATGGGGTGCATTCGTGGCATTAATGGCATATCTACACATACATGTAATATTGTATCCCCTCCCTCCACACACACACACACACACACACACACACACACACACACACACACACACGTGCACACACACACACACACACACACACACACACACACACACACACACACACACACGTGCACACACACACACACACGTGCACACACACACACACACACACACACACACACACACACACACACACACACACACACACACACACACCAGATGGTGAAGTGGAGGTGACCAAAGGTGGACAGTTCAGACAGATCATGGGATCAGGTAGAGCCTTTGGAGAGTTGGCCATACTCTACAACTGCACCAGAACGGCCACCATCCATGCCAAGACTGACACTAAGGTACATACTTATGTATGTGTTGTCCCTCCATGAGCCTGTGTGTACACATACGTATGGCTGTATGTATGTACATGTACACAAATATTTAAGTATGTACGTATGTATGTGACCTACGTATTATGGCATGTGTATACATATGCATGTGAGTACTAATCTTCTACGTACCCACATACGTACTTACTGTACTAGTACACACAGATGCACGCACTGATCCTGTATATACACACAAGTACACCTACGTACTAATCTTTACAGTACTGATTAGAAGTACTTTACCATAATTTTGTGAGTTAGGCGCATGGTACGTACTCTAGCACCGCACAGGGAACATCTGCGAGTATTCGCAGGAATTATCTCGTCAAACTTGATACATGTTTTGTACATAATAATCATATGCTGATCTTGTAATGTTAATTTCTCATTCTCTTAGCTCTGGACTTTGGATCGAAGCTGCTTCCAAGCCATCATGAGGAACACCGGTTTGGTACGACGCAATGAACACATGACCTTCTTGAAGAGGTGAATGTTATACAAACATGCAGGCATCTGAATACTGCCATCAACAGATGTACAGTCTCTCCTCTACTGTGTGTACAGTATCTCCTCTACTGTGTGTGCAACCTTTCCTCTACTGTATGTATAGTCTCTCCTCTACTGTGTGCACAGTATCTCCTCTACTGTGTGCACAGTATCTCCTCTACTGTGTGCACAGTCTCTCCTCTACTGTGTGCACAGTATCTCCTCTACTGTTCATATGGTCCCTCCTCTACTGTGTGTACATTTCTATATCACCTCTGCAGTGTCCCTGTACTACAGCAGCTCTCAGATGTACAATTGGCCAAGTTAGCTGATGTCCTGGAAGAGGTGAGCACTCACACTGTTAACTGAACCTAGCACTTTCAGATCAGCCAGCAGGTTTACAAGTGTATCTGGCAGTATTTGTAAAGTGCATATTTATATGTATATGCGTAGTGTAATATTGATATGTACTTACGTCTACTTACATTTCATTAGTACTTATAAGTATTTATGCTACTGCTTATGTACATGTATCAACAGTTATACATCACTGTACATGTATTGAAAGTCATCCGCTACTGTACATGTATTACATGCTTGCAATGCACATGTACCAGCATTCATGTGCCAACAAACATGCACTAATTTATACCTTAGTTGTACGCACACATGCAGTACTTTGAGGGCTTTGTCAGTGTGTGTCTCTCCTCAGGACTTCTACGCAGAAGGGGAGTACATCATCCACCAAGGAGGGCTGGGGGACACCTTCTTCATCATCAACGTCGGGACGGTCAGAGTGACACAGAGAGCCGAAGGCAAATCACAAGAGATCACCCTACGCACCTTAGGAAGAGGAGACTACTTCGGAGAGAAAGCCCTGCTAGAGTGAGTTTCAGATTGTTTTTAACAACTGAAATGATTTAAATTTGCTTATACCTATGCTGTTTGTTTTGTCTGCAGAGATGACCAGTCCAGACGCACAGCCAATGTGATTGCAACTGCTGCCGTGTCCTGTCTGACTGTTGATAGAGAGTGAGGAATACATCCCTCGCATCCACTCCCCTCACATCCACCACTCCCCTCACATCCACCACTTCCCTCACATCAACCACTTCCCTCACATCCACCACTCCCCTCACATCCACCACTTCCCTCACATCCACCACTCCTCTCACATCCACCACTCCCCTCACATCCACCACTCCCCTCACATCCACCACTCCCCTCACATCAACCACTTCCCTCACATCCACCACTCCCCTCACATCCACCACTCCCCTCACATCCACCACTCCCCTCACATCAACCACTCCCCTCACATCCACCACTCCCCTCACATCAACCACTCCCCTCACATCCACCACTCCCCTCACATCAACCACTCCCCTCACATCCACCACTCCCCTCACATCCACCACTCCCCTCACATCCACCACTCCCATCACATCAACCACTTCCCTCACATCCACCACTCCCCTCACATCCACCACTCCCCTCACATCCACCACTCCCCTCACATCCACCACTCCTGGCATATGTTCACATATTACCAGCTCCTCAGTCAACATAATAATAATATTATTATCATAAATAATTAATTGAATGTCACAAACACCACTCATCTCACCTCTCTCCCAGTCACTTCCGGCAACTCATTGGTAGTGTTCCCACCTACCATCCGGAGGGTGCCGAGGCTGGATCCACTAAGTGAGTTCACTTTTTATAGTTTTGGAGTATTTGTGTTCCTATGCTTTGTACACACTTATACATCTTACATCATACTGTACTTGTTTGTACATTGTTATTGTCTACCCAGTGTCCTCATCACTGTACATTTGTCCCCCTGGTGTCCTCATCACTGCACATTTGTCCCCCCGGTGTTCTAATCACTGCACATTTGTCTCCCCGGTGTTCTAATCACTGCACATTTGTCTCCCCGGTGTTCTAATCACTGCACATTTGTCTCCCCAGTGTTCTAATCACTGTACATTTGTCCCCCCGGGGTCCTCATCACTGCACATTTGTCTCCCTGATGTCCTCATCACTGCACATTTGTCTCCCCGGTGTCCTCATCACTGTACATTTGTCCCCCCGGTGTTCTAATCACTGCACATTTGTCCCCCCGGTATCCTCATCACTGTACATTTGTCCCCCCGGTGTCCTCATCACTGCACATTTGTCTCCCCGGTGTCCTCATCACTGCACATTTGTCTCCCCGGTGTCCTCATCACTGTACATTTGTCTCCCTGGTGTCATCATCACTGCACATTTGTCTCCCCAGTGTTCTAATCACTGCACATTTGTCTCCCCGGTGTTCTAATCACTGCACATTTGTCTCCCCAGTGTTCTAATCACTGTACATTTGTCCCCCCGGTGTCCTTATCACTGCACATTTGTCTCCCCAGTGTTCTAATCACTGTACATTTGTCCCCCTGGTGTCCTCATCACTGCACATTTGTCTCCCCAGTGTTCTAATTACTGCACATTTGTCTCCCCGGTGTTCTAATCACTGCACATTTGTCTCCCCAGTGTTCTAATCACTGTACATTTGTCCCCCCGGGGTCCTCATCACTGCACATTTGTCTCCCTGATGTCCTCATCACTGCACATTTGTCTCCCCGGTGTCCTCATCACTGTACATTTGTCCCCCCGGTGTTCTAATCACTGCACATTTGTCCCCCCGGTATCCTCATCACTGTACATTTGTCCCCCCGGTGTCCTCATCACTGCACATTTGTCTCCCCTGTGTCCTCATCACTGCACATTTGTCTCCCCGGTGTCCTCATCACTGTACATTTGTCTCCCTGGTGTCATCATCACTGCACATTTGTCTCCCCAGTGTTCTAATCACTGCACATTTGTCTCCCCGGTGTTCTAATCACTGCACATTTGTCTCCCCAGTGTTCTAATCACTGTACATTTGTCCCCCCGGTGTCCTTATCACTGCACATTTGTCTCCCCAGTGTTCTAATCACTGTACATTTGTCCCCCTGGTGTCCTCATCACTGCACATTTGTCTCCCCAGTGTTCTAATTACTGCACATTTGTCTCCCCGGTGTTCTAATCACTGCACATTTGTCTCCCCAGTGTTCTAATCACTGTACATTTGTCCCCCCGGTGTCCTTATCACTGCACATTTGTCTCCCCAGTGTTCTAATCACTGCACATTTGTCTCCCCGGTGTTCTAATCACTGTACATTTGTCCCCCTGGTGTCCTCATCACTGCACATTTGTCTCCCCGGTGTCCTCATCACTGCACATTTGTCTCCCCGGTGTCCTCATCACTGTACATTTGTCTCCCCAGTGTCATCCAAACATTCAAACATTCTTTATTTTTCACTCCATCAACTTGTAGACAAGAGTTTGACGATACAGTAGAGTTTCGTAATCTGGACAAGAAGGATTTTGTCATCAAAGGCACCCTTGGTATGGGTGGATTTGGTCGTGTTGAACTGGTAGGTTGGGTCAGCATGACCACTGTCCATGCTACCTACCAGCATCATGTGCAGCAACTTATGCATAACGTAACACTATTACTGTGCGTGTATACTGTAAATACATGTACATGTGTACGTACATAACAAATTGTAGTACACACCTAAGTACATACGTACATACATATTCAACATACATTACAGTGCTAAGTATATGTGTACATGTACGTACATACGTATATGTACATATGTAACTTATTGTACTTACAGTGTTAATTACCCTTTATTATATGTTTTCTTTACCAAATGCATGAGAGTAATGATAATTAACAGTACAGTGAATTCTTGTTAATCCGCCACCACTTTATCCACCAAACCTTTTAATCTGTCACATTTTCCCAGTAACTATATGGTATAGAAGTACCAATGAATATCCAGTTAATCCACCAAACTCATTAATCCACGATATTCTTTGAAAGCAAATTGCGTCAGATTAACAAGTATTCACTGTACATACAATTGTGATGTAGAGTACATGTAGAGCTTGTTTGACAAGGCACACTGCTCACGCCCATCAAGTGCGTCCTCGTTCTCCCACTACTGCTCTTAGGTGCAATTTGCCCACGACAAGAGTAGGTCCTTTGCCATGAAGTGCTTGAAAAAGAAGCACATTGTGGATACCAGACAGCAAGAACATATCTTCTCTGAAAAGAAGATTATGATGAGCTCAAAGTGTCCTTTTATTGCAAGGTTTGTGTGTGTGTGTGTGTGTGTGTGTGTGTGTGTGTGTGTGTGTGTGTGTGTGTGTGTGGTGTGCGTGTATGTGTTTCTGTGGTAGTGTGTGTTTGTGTCAGTGTGATTGTCATGTCCATCAATGATGTGTGTGTGTATCTACATATGTATGTCATGTTACCTACGTATTTACACCTATAATTTTAGATTGTACAAGACCTTCAGAGATGAGCGCTACCTGTACATGTTGCTGGAGGTCTGTCTGGGTGGAGAGCTGTGGACCATCTTACGTGACAGGTCAGTACACCGCATGCACCATACTGATGATCATCATGTGGATGAACATTCACCTGTGTGTGTGTGTGTGTGTGTGTGTGTGTGTGTGTGTGTGTGTGTGTGTGTGAATAATTCATCTTCTTCCGCCTTCTCTCGTAGAGGGAGCTTTGATGATAGCACCTCACGTTTCTGTGTTGGTTGTGTGATTGAAGCTTTTGAGTACCTCCATGCCAGAGGGATTGTGTACAGAGACCTGAAGGTATGTGCACCCAATACAGTACATACAGTACATATAGTACATACAGTACATACAGTACTCACAGTACTCACAGTACACACAGTACACACAGTACATACAGTACATACAGTACTCACAGTACACACAGTACACACAGTACACTCAGTACATACAGTACACTCAGTACTCACAGTACACACAGTACACACAGTACTCACAGTACACACAGTACACACAGTACACACAGTACACACAGTACCTACAGTACCTACAGTACCTACAGTACTCACAGTACGCACAGTACACACAGTACACAGAGTATACAGTAGATACAGCATACAAACTACTATATTATATGTATATGTACATTTAGTATGCACTACACATAGTACACAGTACATACACTATGCACACAGTATACACAGTACACACAGTACATACAGTACATACAGTACACACAGTATACACAGTACACACAGTACATACAGTACATACAGTACACACAGTTCACACAGTACATACAGTACATACAGTTCACAGAGTACACTACATACAGTATACAAAGTACACACAGTACATACAGTACGTACTGAACACACAGTTCACACTGCACACTGGTGCCCCTTTATGCCATCCCCCCACTCACTGATATTTTGTGTGAAAACCTGTCCACTCTACATGCACTCTCTCCACACACAGAATGCATAATATATTATATGTGTCGCATATTATTACATCTCTGTCCTCTGCTCGTAGCCTGAGAACCTGCTGCTGGACATGAGTGGCTACGTCAAGCTGGTGGACTTTGGGTTTGCTAAGCAGATTGGATTCGGCAGAAAGACATGGACCTTTTGTGGTACTCCAGAATATGTGGCACCAGAGATTATTCTGAATAAGGTGTGTGTGTGTGTGTGTGTGTGTGTGTGTGTGTGTGTGTGTGTGTGTGTGTGTGTGTGTGCGTGTGTGCATTTTTGTATGGTGTGTGTGTGTGTGTGTGTGTGTGTGTGTGTGTGTGTGTGCGTGTGTGCATTTGTGTGTGTGTGTGTGTGTGTGTGTGTGTGTGTGTGTGTGTGTGTGTGTACGTATGTGTGTGTGTGTGTGCGTGTGTACGTGTGTGTGTGTGTGTGTGTGTGTGTGTGTGTGTGTGTGTGTGTGTGTGTGTGCACGTGTATACAAAATGTGTGTTGTGGATTAGGATATAATTAATGCATGTACATACGTACGTACATATAACATGACATTTACATGTGTCTTGTACAGGGACATGACCTGTCAGCTGACTACTGGTCTCTCGGAATACTCATGTTTGAACTCCTAACAGGAAGGTGTGTACGTATGTTCCTGTGTACATGTGTAATGTACCTAGTATTTACCTTGGTACCCAGTACCTTTTAGCTTAGTACCAATGTACTATCGTTTATGCTTTAACTTTTGTTGTTGGGAAAAGCTGTTTGGAAGCTTCGCAGTCCGAAATCCCTATTCGATTGCTTTAACTTTTCTGTGGTTCAACTTTCACGGATTGCGAGTTTTCACAATTTTCACATTTTCATTTTCGCAGTTTGTGAAAGTTGAAGGGACTGGGATGGGTATCATATAGGTACATTCCCAAGTATTCGGTATGGTACATACATAATATTATGTGAAGGTGATTTGGTATATCGCCTTGCTTCTTGGTTACCTTCCTCCATTTCTCTTGTTCCTTACTTGCAATTTACTGGGAACGTCAAGAGTAACCCTTTCAGCTAGTACCTTGGTGTACATATCAATGCCATTCAATTTTTCTTGTTCCTTGGTTACAGTCCTCCATTTTCTGGTTCTGATCCAATGAAGACTTACAACATCATCCTGAGGGGGATTGATGCCATCGAGTTTCCCAAGAAGGTGACCCGGAATGCCTCCAACCTCATCAAGAAGCTTTGCAGGGACAACCCCATCGAGAGGTTGGGCTACCTCAAGGATGGCTTGAGGGACATCAAGAAACACAGGTCAGTCATCCTGGTCACCGAGTGTAGCGAGGTGTTGGCGGGTGGGTACATGGTGGGTGGGTACATGGTGGATGTGAATAGGATGGATGGACATGGTGATGGGGGTGTAAATGTAGTGGTGGGTGTAATTGTAGTGATGGATGTGATTGTGGTGATGGATGTGAATGTGGTGATAGATGTGAATATGGTGATGGATGTGATTGTGGTGATGGATGTGATTGTGGTGATGGATGTGATTGTGGTGATGGATGTGATTGTAGTGATGGATGTGATTGTGGTGATAGATGTGATTGAATGTGGTGATGGATGTGAATGTGGTGATGGATGTGAATGTGGTGCATGATGGATGTGATTGTGGTGATGGATGTGAATGTGGTGATGGATGTGAATGTGGTGCATGATGGATGTGATTGTAGTGATGGATGTGATTGTGGTGATGGATGTGATTGTGGTGATGGATGTGAATGTGGTGTATGATGGATGTGATTGTAGTGATGGATGTGATTGTGGTGATAGATGTGATTGAATGTGGTGATGGATGTGAATGTGGTGATGGATGTGAATGTGGTGCATGATGGATGTAATTGTGGTGATGGATGTGAATGTGGTGATGGATGTGAATGTGGTGCATGATGGATGTGATTGTGGTGATGGATGTGAATGTGGTGATGGATGTGAATGTGGTGCATGATGGATGTGATTGTAGTGATGGATGTGATTGTGGTGATGGATGTGAATGTGGTGATGGATGTGAATGTGGTGCATGATGGATGTGATTGTAGTGATGGATGTGATTGTGGTGATGGATGTGATTGTGGTATGTGGGTGCAATTGTGGTGATCAGGATGTGAATGTAGTGATGGGTGTGATTGTAGTGATGGGTGCATGTGGTTGTGGTGATGGATATGATTGTGGTAATGGATGTGATTGTAGTGATGGGTGTATGTGGTTGTGGTGATGGATGTGATTGTAGTGATGGATGTGATTGTAGTGATGGATGTGATTGTGGTGACGGATGTGATTGTGGTGGATGAGGATGTAGTGGTGGTGTGACTTCTCCTGGATACCAGTCACCATTGGATGCTGTTATCTCCTCTGCAACACAGCATGTACTGTAATAGATATCATGTTATATGCCTTTGTGTACACTTGTGTGTGTTCAGATGGTTCCAAGGATTCGACTGGGAGGGGCTTCGTCAACATTCCCCCACCATTGTACCTCCGATTATACCTAATGTGAGTTGTATGCAGACATACACACCTGTGAACCAGCCCATATTTGTCCCATGTACTTGTGCACTTGCATACACACGGTGCATGCATGTGAACATATCCACACACACACACACACACACACACACACACACGTACACACTCGTACACACACACACAAACACACACACACACATACACACGTGCACACACACATGCGCACACACACGCACACACACACACACACACACACACACACACACACACACACACACACACACACACATACACACACACACACACACCTCTATTCTTACATATTTCAGGTGAGAGGACCTACAGATCTGTCTAATTTCGACCACTTCAACCCTCCCGACCCCAACGAGAATCCTCCCATTGACAACTCTGGCTGGGACGAGGATTTCGGTCCAATGTCAGTGACCCAGTTTCCCAGGATTCGTTGATTGGATCCGAATAACCCGCACAGCCTCACACCAAGCTCCCAGTATCACTACCAGTGTAGCCCACAGTAAACCACTTATGGAAATCCTCTAGTTTTAGCAACTACTAATGTTAGATGAAAACGCTAGGTTCGTTAACGTTGTGTTGATTGTCGATTATTTTTCCATTCTCTGAAATTACGTAACAATAAATTATACGTAGTAGCATGTTTAGTAACCATTGCTTGTTTCTAGTATTTATGTGTTTATTCCTTCATAATAATGTACATAACTTATAATAATGTAATTGCTAATCTTGTAATTGTAATACGTAATTGCATGACATAACTCATACGTACATATTGTACTCGTAATTATAATTATTATTGTGTGTAGACTGCTATTAATTAATTCATAGTTACATACTTAAGCTTCAATCAATATAATACTAATGCTATGCGTGTTGATACCCCTAGCATAGATGTATGTATGTGCTTAATAATTTAATCTGCAAAAAGGATGGTCAAATTAAATGTCACATCATCAAATTATAATTATGAGGCAAATATTGCATGATGACCAAAATCAAAATCGAAATAATTATTAATTCCATGCAACAATAATAATATTATTAATTGCAAGGATATCACCCTTAGTTATTCTTGAAATCTAGCTACATATATTACATAATTGCATGCATATGCACATGCAATTATATATAAAGAATATATTCTCAGATTATAATATATATTATACGTATATACATATATATAATTCTATAGAATCTGATAATAATTATTATTTTATTGTAATAATGCCATAAATACTTGATTTATTAAATAGCTCCCATGGGAACAGAATGATTAGAAATACACAAATTTAATATAATGATACAAAAAATCCATACAACAATGTACATCATTATAATAAACAATAATAATAATATTATAATATCATTATTATTATACAAAATTACAATAATTATCACACATTGCATGTACAGCTAAGATGGTCCACTGTTATGTACATGTCCTCGTCTTTTTGCTTTCTTAAGAAGTAGGCGGGTACAGTTGCTGGGCAAGTAATTAATATCCATGGTTACAACAAGGCTGTACAACTCCCCATAGCATGCGAAGATAGGACTGACTTCACCTCATTGAATACCACAATATGAGCGGTCCAATAATAACTCAATGATTGGATATGTAGTTCAGTGACCACACCCCTTTAGAACCCCCACCCCTCCTCCCAACCTTCGGTAGTTCATTGGCTCAGCAACTTTCCACACACTTGTGCTGGGATCGAAATACTCAACGCTTTTCAAATAGGAAGATCCATCAAATCCTCCAATTGCAAACAGTTGGTTGTTGACTACTTCGAGACCAATGCCACTACGTCTTGTTGCCATAGCAACCACAGAATACCACTGATTGGTGGAGGGGTCATAGCACTCCACGCTGTTGAGTTCAGTGGTCTCGCTGCGGCCCCCAACAGCATAGAGCTTGCCGTTCAGGGATGCTGCTCCCAAGTGCTTTCGACGACTAGACATGGACGACATGTACTCCCACAGGTTCTTCTGCGGATCATACCTGAACACATACATATGTACGTACATGTAGGACATTGTGAGATTTGAGTATGAAAGTGTATTCCACACACACACACACACACACACCCACACCCACACACACACACACAAACACACACACATGCACACACGCACACACACACTACATGCGTGTGCACCCAAATCCACACCCACACCCACACCCACATTCACACACATACACAGAAAACACACTACACACACACACACACACACACACACACACACACACACACACAGGTATGCTCTTTCTAACCTTTCCACAGTGTTGACCGGGCTTGTTCCATCGGACCCTCCCACTGCATACAAGTATTCACCGAGCACAGCTACGGCCACACCCAGGCGCCGGCTCAACATGGGAGCCACAGGGATCCACTTGTTCAACTTTGGGTCATACCTTCGTATGTATAGGATAGGGATGATAAGTACGTATGTACGTACGTACGTAGTGTACATGTGCTACGTATGTAGGTACGTATTGTGTGCACACATTAACCAGGAGTGTGTACTGACCAGGAGTGTGTACTAACCAGGAGTGTTTACTACCAGGAGTGTGTACTATCCGGGAGTGTGTACCTACCAGGAGTGTGTACTAACTAGGAGTGTGTACCAACCAGGAGTGTGTACTAACCAGGAGTGTGTACGAACCAGGAGTGTGTACTAATCAGGAGTGTGTACTAACTAGGGGTGTGTACCAACCAGGAGTGTGTACTAACCAGGAGTGTGTACCAACCAGGAGTGTTCACTAACCAGGAGTGTGTGCTAACCAGGAGTGTACCTACCGGGAGTGTGTACCTACCAGGAGTGTGCATATACCAACAATGAAGCCACACACAACTATAACCCATGACAGTGTTTGGATATGCATTCTACCTTCCCACTGTTATGCATGACATTTCAAGATAATTCAGTTACAGCTGATGCTCAGCACTAGTACATGTAAATACAGTACATACGTACGTATGTACACACGCACAAATGCAGTATAAAGCATACATACGTACGTACATGCAATACACATGCATACACATGCACACACAAATACGAGTTACTCACCTCTCAACATGCTTCAGACAGGACATGCCATCCTGCCCTCCCACCACATAAATGTAACCATTGAACACTGCAACTCCAAAACTTGTACGACAAGCGGAAGTGGGCGTAACAGAGGCAGACCACTGTCTAGTTTTTGGATCGTAGCGTTCTACACTGTTTAAATAATTGGTTCCGTCGTGACCACCAATGGCATACAGAAAATCATTCAGCACGGCCACGCCCACGCCACACCTCCTTTTCGTCATTGTTGGGATCACACACCATTTGTTACTTCTTGGATCGTAAAACTCGACCATGCTCATAGCATCCCCGCTACACCATCCACCAACAGCATAAAGTACCTCGTGTTGCCGTGTAGATCTCCTAGGCTGTGTGCGAGGCCCTTGCAAGTGTTCTCTTTGGTCTGGGAGGAGGAGATAGTCCTTTGCTTCGTCCACGAGATCCCTGCACTGCTGGTCCCCACGAATGATTGGCTCCGTGCTCACTCGTGACACAAGGTAGCTCGGAGACAGTAAAGGCAAACGCACATGACACAACACTTCAGCTATGTTTTCCTTGCGGGAATCAATGTCGTGCTGAGCCCAAAGCATCACCGATTCAAACACCTGTTCCTCGTTCTGTACGTTGAGCTGATCACTTTCCAGCAGAGACGCAAGTTCTCTCGAGCTGAGTCGTAGAAACTCTTCTCCTTCCAACACCTCGGTGTAGTGCTCCTGAACAAAGGCGTCCGCCACTCGCACCAGTTCTTGGCACGAATGAGCTTCTGCGAAAGAACGTACACTGAGACAGTTGTCGGAATCAAGCTGGTTCTTCATGAATTCGCAGCAAGCACCCGTAACTCCTGACACTTGGAGCAAACAAGATGCTGACAATAAGCTCTCTACGTTAGAATTGTCTATGTGTACGGTTGATGTGTAGCAATAGTCGATAATCTCCTTGACAGCAGTCGACTTCACTTCTCTCAATGTCACCGTCTTCTGGTTGCTCTCCTCCAGACCACCCGAAAACATTGCTTCGAAATAAGGCGTGTTTGCCGCTAAAACGACCCTGTGCGCGGGAATCTGCTCACCGTCCACGAAAATTACCACATCACATAGCTGACCGCCGAGTCGTAATCGGTTCAAGCCTTCCACTAGCTCCTGTGGATGGTGAGCATTTTTCAAACCACCGGAACTGTCTTCTTTTTCTTGAGATACTTTACACCACTTATCCAAAGGACTGGAGTCCATCTTAACTCTGCTTCAAAACAATGAGAATGTCCAGACACGCCTATCCATAATGATAGGGTTTGCCTACTCCATATAACGAACGGAACAACGTTGTTCCGCACGTTTCCAAGCAACATGGCGGGATGTGTGGTGGGACTGCAGATCGTGAGTTGAAGAGTATGTAGCCATCACAGTATTAGGAGGACATGAATCTGTCGGAAATTATCAGAAACGACGACTTTACTCGTTTTGAGACCTTCTTGGGAGAAATAGAGGATATTTCGGCCGTCTCGAAGGAAGCGGACTCGGATGGTTTAGTTCCCATCCACTTGGCTTCGTTGTTGGGAAGAGCGGAGTTTGTCAAGATGATGGTGAATAAGGGATTCGATGTTAATGTGGCAAACGCTAGAGGTGAGGGATTGCGAAAGTATCAAGTACTGACTTATCTGCTGGAGTTGAATGTGTAGCTTTATCTTACTACATCAAAATTAAGCCCGAAAACGACACTTAGGCGATGATCTTGTGGTTATCCCTAACTCGGTTAACGCAGCTAACAATGCTAAGTATAAGTGGACCATTACTAAGTGATAACTGTAAATTGTTACTAATAGAACATGCGAGTACGTACGTACGTACGTACGTATGTGTACGTACATCACCTTTTACTGGGAGCCTTAATAGTAGCCCTCTGTCCCGGGCTAGTGGCCTCCCCGGTCTAAATAAGTATACCTAACCTAACCTACGTATGTAACCTATTTAGGTGGGTAGAATCATAGACTCTCTATACTACGTAACCGGGACTGGAAACATTGTTATTGCATAATTTACATTATTGTTATTACGCGTATGGTATGTATAAATTCTGGAATGACATCACTTCCTGTGTTACCATGTATGTTAACATTTCGGAGGAACGTGAAATGACCGTCTTTTATTTTCGTTCGAACTGAAGCTATACAGCGTCCTATTGTAACGTGTTATACATATTGCAATAGGACGAAACCGAAACTAAACACGTAACTCGTTGGTTCACCTGTTCAACGGTTCAGCAGTCGATGCTCCACCTTGCAAAACGGCATAAAATTTTATATATTGAAATTTTGTGGGCACTGTTGCAGAGAATTCTCTGTCCGATAGATTATGAACTGATATCAGGAAGGTTCCAGGTGTCTTCTTCTACACACTCGTAGGCATTAAGAATCTTATCCCCTCTTCTTTACTTCAATAGAGGAAGAAAGGCACTGAAAACCCCTCTTTTTCTACATTCCTAACGGTGGGCACAGTATCTCAGCCATAATCCATCCGATTGAAACGGTTCTTGTTTCAGAAAGTAGCCTATCGATCGGCGCGTCCACTCGTCGGCCATTTAGGTTTCGTATATCAACGTAAACCGAGTTATACCATAGACACTCCATACTACGTAGTATAGAGTGTCTATGGTATACGTACGTACTTATCATCCGTATAGTGTATTATAAGTATACGGCGATCGAACCGGAAATGTTAACATACATGGCCACACCAATGCGTGGGCGGATTCCAGTCCCGGTTACGTAGTATAGAGAGTCTATGGTAGAATGTCACCTTTGGTTGTCAGTCAACTGATTATCGTCGTGTTTGCACTATGATTATGGGCTTGCTGGAGAGTCGATATCCCATGTTGATTTTGTGAGGGCTCAGATTGACAATCCCTGTTAGTTGCAGGCGAGAATCAGTCGACTGACAACCAAAGGTGATATTGTACCCACCAAAATAGGTCAGGCTAGGTTAGGTAGGTATACGTATTTACTTTCTTTATAGTTGTAGAACTGGACTTTTATGTGCCTGATGAAGCCCGTGAAACGTTGCATGAATGATTAATTTGTGAAAAGAATTGTTTGAATATCACAGACTATAGACGTGTTAAACAGTAGTCCTAAAACTATAAAGAAATACAACCAACCTGTCTAACAACTTTCACATGTTCATCACTATAGACGTATTAAACATGAATGAATGTGAAAAGAATTGTTTGAATATCACTATAGATGTGTTAAACAATAGTCCTACAACTACGTATAAAGAAATGCAACCAACATGTCTAACAACTTTTTCCACATGTTCATCACTACAGACGTATTAAACAATAGTCCTACAACTACGTATAAAGAAATACAACCAACATGTCTAACAACTTTCACATGCTCATACTTATTTACTGTAGTATTGTTTTCCCTTCACAGGCTATACAGGACTCCATATAGCAGGAGCCTGGGGACAATTGGAAACTTTGAAGGCTCTTGTTGCTGGTGGAGCCAACCCATCACTAGTGAACGTTCGCAGGGAAACTGCTTGCAACATTGCAGAGCGCTATGGGAAGCAGGACTGTGTCGACTATCTTCAATCAGCAGGTTTGCAAATGAGATACGTACTTTCTTATCTTTCTCCATTACTGAGCAGTATAAGTGAGGTTAATTGGTTATGTGGTATAGCTGAATCAGGTTGCATTGCATTGCATCAAGTTGTCTCAGTGGAATTCTTCCTTGAAATTTAACCCAGTATCTCATGTTTGTGTCAAGTACAGCAAACCTTCATAAGTGCACAGGCACAGTCATGATCCATACTGAATAGGGGCAGCATCAGAGCATAGGACAACAGTGGTCGATTCATGTGGTTCACCTACGTACTTGGTTCATGATGTAGGTTCTAAAAGGTTACTCCATCAAGGGTACATCTACGTAAGTATGGTACCAATTGGCTTCAGATAGCAGTGACAAGGCATGGTGTTTTTTTCTGGAAAAGTAATTGTTGTATTTTTAGGGGCTGCTGCATAACTTCAGCGCAGGTTCTTCTGAACCTAATAAAGGCGCCCATGTATTTTGAGTGCAGGGGCAGCAGCCCCACGAGTTTTACTCGAAATGTTTTTGTTAACTGTCTGTTTCTAAATATAAGTTGAGGATATCATAGTGGGCAGCCATGATTACTGCCATGTTCACAACATTTGAAATGATGTCCGAATACGTTTGTTTATGATGTCAAAGTCAGTCATCGGGGATCTAGCAATAGTCTAGCAAGGTCCTGAACTGTGTTCACAGCTACGTAGTATTCTTGACAGCCACTCATGGTATAACAGAGTCACTGTATGTAACTTGACTTGGTAACTATGTACGTATATACGTACGTACCTCAATGCTTATACACCTACGTATGTAATGGTTTTGAATCAATATATTTTTCCACCATAGAAGCAGCTGCTTCCTTCAAAGCTGTAATTAGTGGAGCACGGGAACTTCTTGGAGATGCAGAACGAATTGCAGGAAAATGGACCAAAGATGATAAAGTGAGATACAGAATGTACCTGTATATGTGTCCATGCAAGTTGTGGAACCTGTGAGGACATCCCATGTATGAGACCACTTCCCCAAATGAGTGCTGTTCAACTACTTGGTATACGAGCTCATCACACTTTAGCACTGCTGTATATATAGACCACCTGAGTAAGGAGACCATTTTGTCTTAGTCCTTGGTGGTCTTTGAGCACAGGTTCCATTGTTACCTTGTTGTATTCACTATTATGGTTACATCTCACAGTGTATGCTGTTATTCTGTATTTGCTATTCCTGTACAGAATAAGGTCACTGCCCTATGCAAGGAGAAGTGGGACTGGCTAACTCTACACCCTGATGTCTCTGCAGAGCAGATAACTACACATCAAGATGACTTTGACTTACGTTTTGCACCATACATGTCAAAATTACAGCCTACCTGATCATGTATATGAAATCTGTAGTACCTTGATATGCTCTGTGTAATGTGCGTATGGCATGGAACTACAGTCATTATTATGTATATCCCATTATTTAAATATGCACCAGACTCATATATTATAGTACAAAATTCGAATATTCCAATACTGAACCAAGTTGATTATCATTGCAATAGTACTTAAGAGACCAACACAAAAGATTCTGAAATTTCCTTAGTGTAGCAATTTTGGAGGAAATATTAATGAAACAGGAATATTCTGATTGCCAAGTTGTAATCCAGTGTTCACCAAACTATAGCAGTGTGACCTCGATTACAGTTTGTATCTGGGGTAATGGTCACTGGAATGCATGTGAGGGGCTAATTGGCATAAGTAATAACAAAGCTACTTGTCCATGTGGCTCATTTCTTGGATTGATATCATGCAAAAGTAATAGTGCTACATGTAATGTCTACTACGTACATTGAAGTGAGGATCGCATGTAACTGAATACATGGTGTGTGTGTGTGTGGCTGACCAATATGAGTGATATGTATTATGTATTATGTGTATTATATATTATTGTGTAATATATTATTATTATAATATGTGGTTGACCAATGTGTGTGGTGTGTATATAGTCCGATGTATTTGGCCTGCTCCAATAATTGTCCCAACAAGTGCCCACTGTCAGTGAAGGGATGATCACCCCGAGCCGCGAGGGTGCTTCCTAGCTACAGGATGGTATTTCCAGCTTATGACACAATAATTGGACCATGCATGGTGATGAGGGTGACGCCTTGATGCAAGTGGATCCACCCCCACCCCCACCCGCAACAACAGAGGCTCTGGCCTATTTATCACAATTGGCCATGTATTTCCACTGTAATGACCAAAGCTCACACTTGTTAACAAAATGACACAAAAGGTCAATTGCTGACAATATTTAAAGTCAAGCACTTTGGCTTACTTTTCAAAAATAACACTCAGTCTGTGTAATGTTATGCGTGTATGTGCATTTTTATTTATTACATTTATCTGACTGTCTCTTCTCGTATGTAATTATGTACCTAGTTATTTGACAGTCTCATTATTGTATCACTATTAATAATGTTGATTAAAAGTTGGATAACTGGGCATGCAACAAAATATGCCTGATTACTGTTGATAAGTTTCATGTACGTAATTCCGCAACCATAGGATTTATTGCACCAAATATGATCATGACTGCTACCCTGGTCAGTGGTGGTCTGTTGGCCATTACATCTATAAGTGTGTCCTTGACAATGTACTCGGTATGTAACTGCTATAGAGCATGCCAGATTGTGATCATAATCATGTTCAATTCTTGTGGTCCCTAATTCACGGAACAACCCAATCAATCTGACATTTTTTGATGTTGTCAATGATTGATGAAAGGTTATGTGTCATTCAACATCATTAAGAGTGTTAAAATGAAGTAAAATGTATCTCAGCTCTCCGTGTATGTAGCCCTACATTCAGTGCATGTAGCCCAACATTCAGTGCATACAGCCCAACATTCAGTGCATGCAGCCCCACATTCAGTGCATGTAGCCCAACATTCAGTGCATGTATCCTAGCATTCAGTGCATGTAGCCAAACATTCAGTGCATGTAGCCCAACATTCAATGCATGTAGCCCAGCATTCAGTGCATGTAGCCCAACATTTAATGCATGTAGCCCAACATTCAATGCAAGTAGCTCAGCAATCAGTGTATGTAGCCCTACATCCATTGCATGTAGCCCAACATCCAGTGCATGTAGCCCAACATCCAGTGCATGTAGCCCAACATTCAGTGCATGTAGCCCAACATCCAGTGCATGTAGCCGAACATTCAGTGCATACAGCCCAACATTCAGTGAATGCAGCCCCACATTCAGTGCATGTAGCCCAACATTCAGTGCATGTATCCTAGCATTCAGTGCATGTAGCCCAACATTCAGTGCATGTAGCCCAACATTCAACACATGTAACCCAACATTCAATGCATGTATCCCAACATTCAGTGCATGCAGCCCCACATTCAGTGCATGTAGCCTAACATTCAGTGCATGTATCCCAACATTCAGTGCATGTAGCCCAACATTCAACACATGTAACCCAACATTCAATGCATGTATCCCAACATTCAGTACATGCAGCCCCACATTCAGTGCATGTAGCCTAACATTCAGTGCATGTATCCCAACATTCAGTGCATGTAGCCCAACATTCAGTGCATGTAGCCCAACATTCAATGCATGTAGCCTAACATTCAGTGCATGTAGCCCAACATTCAATGCATGTAGCCTAACATTCAGTGCATGTAGCCCAACATTCAGTGCATGTAGCCTGATATACTGTATAATGACATTTTACTAATAGCTTGCTTCAATTTGGAAATAGAAATCAATTTATTTCAATCAATTTCAAGTGAGTATAATAAGATTATGATAAATGAGGATATTGATAGCAATGAAGTTTATATTGCTGTTCTGGAATTCTAATGGTATCTCGTGATTATAATGGATAAAATATGAATAATATAGTCAGCTGCCTATAATTAATCTGATCAGAGATCAATGATGAATAGAATTTCTGCTGTTCAGCCAAATCTTCCCTTTAAAATGCTGTAAAATAATAATAGATGCTTATTCTTGTTTCTAAATAATTATTATCAATAATAATAAAATAATATTACCAAATTTACTATGTGGCAAATCATGGCTGGGGCTTGAGTTTGTATTGAGTGTTTAGTCTAAGGCCAAATGACGCACAGTGCTATATAGCAAGGGTGATGTACGTATGTGTCTAATATATTATGTTGTATTTCTGTTTACAGTGAAAATCATTAATTGCCAATAAATAACACACTAATCCAACATTCACCTATTATACACCTGGTTTAGTCTGGAGGAGATATACACAAACTAACTGCAAACACACACACACACACCGACTTATGGCAGACACATGTATATGCAATGCACATCTGATGTGAATCAGTTAGGAATGTTTAGATGTCATATCCACACATTCATGCATACACACTAGCATACATTCCTCTATACATGAGTAAACACACTCACGGGTCTTTGAAGGGCAAGCCATCTCGGTCGATTCAACACGTCCATCTCTACAAGAGCTGTACATATTAGAGAAGTGGTGGTAGAATGTGGTACATGTAAAATGATGATGGTTATTGTTGAGTGGCATACAATGTCCTCACCAGGTGTTGCAACCATCAGAACAAGTCCAGACGTCTCCATCTTCATAATCTTCACCGCCTTCAGTACATCCCTCTGTTGAGGTTGCAAAGACATATAATTGAAAGTTATACTGACTAATGTCTGCTTGAATTGATGGCATGATGATCAATTATTAGAATGTTTCATTGTTGCATTCACTTCACTTGTAAACACATCGATATCCACTCACTTGGAGGGCAACCCATCAAGGTCGATCCAACATGTCCATCGTGACACCAGCTGTACATATTAGAGAGGTTTAGGAATGTGGTAATTGTGAAGTGATGATGGTTAATGTTGAGTGAATCTCAGTGACGTCCTCACCAGGTGTTGCAACCATCGGAACAATCCCAGACATCCCCATCTTCATACTCATTGCCACCTTCAGTACATCCCTCTGTTGAGATTACAAACAATCTTACAACACACTCGTGCACACATGCACGCATACAACCACACACACATACACACACACACACACACACACACACACACACACACACACACACACACACACACACAACACAGACACATGTATTGTACATTTTACTTTTCACGTGTGTCAGTTTGGAAAGTTTACATGTCATATCCACACATGTATGCATGCACACAAGTACACATTCCTCTACAAATGAGTAAACAACACTCACGGCCCTTTGGAGGGCAAGCTATCAGGGTGGATCCAACACGTCCATTGCTACACCAGCTATAGATAATATTATTAGAGAGGTTTAGCAATGGGGTACATGTAAAATGATGATGGTTAATGTTGAGTGGCATACAATGTCCTCACCAGGTGTTGCACCCATCGGAACAAGTCCAGACGTCTCCATCTTCATAATCTTCACCGCCTTCGGTACATCCCTCTATTGAGGTTACAAAACTTATAATGAAAGTTAAACTGACTAATGTCTGCTTGAATTGATGGCATGATGATCAATTATTAGAATGTTTCATTGTTGCATTCACTTTACTTGAATACACATCGATAGCCACTCACTTGGAGGGCAAGCCATTATGGTCGATCCAACATGTCCATCGTGACACCAGCTGTACATATTAGAGGAGTTAGGAATGCGGTAATTGTGAAGTGATGATTGTTATGTTGAGTGAATCTCAGTGATGTCCTCACCAGGTGTTGCAACCATCGGAACAATCCCAGACATCCCCATCTTCATACTCATTGCCACCTTCAGTACATCCCTCTGTTGAGATTACAAACAATCTTACAACACACTCGTGCACACATGCACACATACAACCACACACACACACACACACACACACACACACACACACACACACACACACACACACACAACACAGACAAATGTATTGTACATTTTACATTTCACGTGTGTCAGTTTGGAAAGTTTACATGTCATATATTCACACATGTATGCATGCACACAAGTACAAATTCCTCTACAAATGAGTAAACAACACTCACGGCCTTTTGGAGGGCAAGCTATCAGGGTGGATCCAACACGTCCATTGCTACACCAGCTATAGATAATATTATTAGAGAGGTTTAGGAATGGGGTACATGTAAAATGATGATGGTTAATGTTGAGTGGCATACAATATCCTCACCAGGTGTTGCACCCATCGGAACAAGTCCAGACGTCTCCATCTTCATAATCTTCACCGCCTTCGGTACATCCCTCTGTTGAGGTTGCAAGGACATATAATTGAAAGTTAAACTGACTAATGTCTGCTTGAATTGATGGCATGATGATCAATTATTAGAATGTTTCATTGTTGCATTCACTTTACTTGAATACACATCGATAGCCACTCACTTGGAGGACAAGCCATTATGGTCGATCCAACACGTCCATCCATGCACCAGCTGTACATATTAGAGGAGTTAGGAATGCGGTAATTGTGAAGTGATGATTGTTATGTTGAGTGAATCTCAGTGATGTCCTCACCAGGTGTTGCAACCATCGGAACAATCCCAGACATCCCCATCTTCATACTCATTGCCACCTTCAGTACATCCCTCTGTTGAGATTACAAACAATCTTACAACACACTCGTGCACACATGCACACATACAACCACACACACACACACACACACACACACACACACACACACACACACACACACACACACAACACAGACAAATGTATTGTACATTTTACATTTCACGTGTGTCAGTTTGGAAAGTTTACATGTCATATATTCACACATGTATGCATGCACACAAGTACAAATTCCTCTACAAATGAGTAAACAACACTCACGGCCTTTTGGAGGGCAAGCTATCAGGGTGGATCCAACACGTCCATTGCTACACCAGCTATAGATAATATTATTAGAGAGGTTTAGGAATGGGGTACATGTAAAATGATGATGGTTAATGTTGAGTGGCATACAATATCCTCACCAGGTGTTGCACCCATCGGAACAAGTCCAGACGTCTCCATCTTCATAATCTTCACCGCCTTCGGTACATCCCTCTGTTGAGGTTGCAAGGACATATAATTGAAAGTTAAACTGACTAATGTCTGCTTGAATTGATGGCATGATGATCAATTATTAGAATGTTTCATTGTTGCATTCACTTTACTTGAATACACATCGATAGCCACTCACTTGGAGGACAAGCCATTATGGTCGATCCAACACGTCCATCCATACACCAGCTGTACATATTAGAGAAGTTTAGGAATGCGGTAATTGTGAAGTGATGATGGTTAATGTTGAGTGAATCTCAGCGATGTCCTCACCAGGTGTTGCAACCATCTGAACAAGTCCAACTCTCCCCATCTTCATACTCATTGCCACCTTCAGTACACCCTTCTGTTGAGGTTACCAATACAGTACACACAAGCACATATTCTTCTACAAATGAGTAAAAACACTCACGGCCTTTTGGAGGGCAAGCTATCAGGGTGGATCCAACACGTCCATCAATACACCAGCTGTACATATTAGAGAAGTTTAGGAATGTATGTGAAGTGATGATGAGTGACATACAATGTCCTCACCAGGTGTTGCACCCATCAGAACAAGTCCAGACATCTCCATCTTCATAATCTTCACCGCCTTCAGTACATCCCTCTGTTGAGGTTGCGAAAACTTATAATTGAAAGTTAAACTGACTAATGTTGGCTTGAATTGATGGCATGATGATCAATTATTAGAATGTTTTCATTGTTGCATTCACTTTACTTGAATACACATCGATAGCCACTCACTTGGAGGGCAAGCCATTATGGTCGATCCAACACGTCCATCCATACAAAAGCTGTACATATTAAAGAAGTTTAGGAATGTGGTACATGTGAGTGATGATGGATAATGTTGAGTGAATCTCAGTGAATTCCTCACCAGGTGTTACACCCATCGGAACAAGTCCAACTCTCCCCATCTTCATACTCATTGCCACCTTCAGTACATCCCTCTGTTGAGATTACAAACACATCTTACAACACACTCGTGCACACATGCACACATACAACCACACACACACACACACACACACACACACACACACACACACACACACACACACACACAACACAGACACATGTATTGTACATTATACATTTCACGTGTGTCAGTTCGGAAAGTTTACATGTCATATTGACACATGTATACATGCACACAAGCACACATTCCTCTACAAATGAGTAAACAACACTCACGGCCTTTTGGAGGGCAAGCTATCAGGGTGGATCCAACACGTCCATTGCTACACCAGCTATAGATAATATTATTAGAGAGGTTTAGGAATGGGGTATATACATGTAAAATGATGATGGTTAATGTTGAGTGGCATACAATGTCCTCACCAGGTGTTGCACCCATCGGAACAAGTCCAGACGTCTCCATCTTCATAATCTTCACCGCCTTCAGTACATCCCTCTATTGAGGTTGCAAAGACATATAATTGAAAGTTAAACTGACTAATGTCTGCTTGAATTGATGGCATGATGATCAATTATTAGAATGTTTTCATTGTTGCATTCACTTTACTTGAATACACATAGATAGCCACTCACTTGGAGGACAAGCCATTATGGTCGATCCAACACGTCCATCCATACACCAGCTGTACATATTAGAGAAGTTTAGGAATGCGGTAATTGTGAAGTGATGATGGATAATGTTGAGTGAATCTCAGTGAATTCCTCACCAGGTGTTACAACCATCAGAACAAGTCCAACTCTCCCCATCTTCATACTCATTGCCACCTTCAGTACACCCTTCTGTTGAGGTTACAAATACAGTATACAACACACACACACACACACACACACACACACACACACACACACACACACACACACACACACACACACACACACACATGCACACACACAAACACAAACACATGAACATGTAGCAAACACATGTAAACATATTGTACATTGCACATTTGATGTGAATCAGTTCGGAAAGTTTACATGTCATTTATCAACACATGTATGCATACACACAAGCACACATTCCTCTACAAATGAGTAAACAACACTCACGGCCTTTTGGAGGGCAAGCTATCAGGGTGGATCCAACACGTCCATCGATACACCAGCTGTACATATTAGAGAAGATTATGAATGTGGTACATGTGAAGTGATGATGGTTAATGTTGAGTGAATCTCAGTGATGTCCTCACCAGGTGTTGCAACCATCAGAACAAGTCCAGACGTCTCCATCTTCATACTCATTGCCGCCTTCAGTACATCCCTCTGTTGAGGTTACAAAAACTTATAATTGAAAGTTAAACTCACTAATGTTGGCTTGAATTGATGGCATGATGATCAATTATTAGAATGTTTTCACTTGCATTCACTTTCTGTACACTTATCAATATCCACTCACTGGGTTTAGGAGGGCAAGCTATTCTGGTCGATGCAACACGTCCGTTGATACACCAGCTGTACATATTAGAGAGGTTAAGGAATGTGGTACATGTGAAGTGATGATGGTTAATGTTGAGTGAATCTCAGTGATGTCCTCACCAGGTGTTGCAACCATCGGAACAAGTCCAGACATCCCCATCTTCATACTCATTGCCACCTTCAGTACATCCCTCTGTTGAGGTTACAAACACATCATAAAATACACACGCACACATACACACATACAACCACACACACACACATGAATATGTAGCAGACACATGTATTGTACATTGCACATGATGTCAATGTACAATACATATGATGTATATCAGTTTGGAAAGTTTACATGTCACATATCCACACATGTATGCATACAGACAAGCACAAATTTCTCTACAAACGAGTAGACACACTCACGACCCTTTGGAGGGCAAGCTATCAGGGTGGATCCAACACGTCCATTGCTACACCAGCTATAGATAATATTATCAGAGAGGTTTAGGAATGTGGTACATGCAAAATGATGATGGTTAATGTTGAGTGACTGTAATGTAAGTGAATTCCTCACCAGGTGTTACAACCATCGGAACAAGTCCAACTCTCCCCATCTTCATACTCATTGCCACCTTCAGTACACCCTTCTGTTGAGGTTACAAATACATTATACAACACACACACACACACACAGACACACACACATACACACACACACACACACACACACACACACACACACACACACAAACACAAACACATGAACATGTAGCAAACACATGTAAACATATTGTACATTGCACATTTGATGTGAATCAGTTCGGAAAGTTTACATGTCATTTATCAACACATGTATGCATACACACAAGCACACATTCCTCTACAAATGAGTAAACAACACTCACGGCCTTTTGGAGGGCAAGCTATCAGGGTGGATCCAACACGTCCATCGATACACCAGCTGTACATATTAGAGAAGATTATGAATGTGGTACATGTGAAGTGATGATGGTTAATGTTGAGTGAATCTCAGTGATGTCCTCACCAGGTGTTGCAACCATCAGAACAAGTCCAGACGTCTCCATCTTCATACTCATTGCCGCCTTCAGTACATCCCTCTGTTGAGGTTACAAAAACTTATAATTGAAAGTTAAACTGACTAATGTTGGCTTGAATTGATGGCATGATGATCAATTATTAGAATGTTTTCACTTGTATTCACTTTCTGTGCACACATTGATTTCCACTCACTTGGAGGGCAAGCCATCAGGGTCGATACAACTTGTCCATTGTTACACCCGCTGGATATATTGGAGAGGTTTAGGAATGTGGTACATGTGAAGTGATGATGGTTAATGTTGAGTGAATCTCAGTGATGTCCTCACCAGATGTTGCAACCATCGGAACAAGTCCACACATCCCCATCTTCATACTCATTGCCACCTTCAGTACACCCTGCTGTTGAGGTTACAAACACATTAATCAGAAAGTATTTTTCAAGGTGAACTGCATGAACTGTTGGAAGTGACCCTCCTCCATCATGCACTAAAGCACTCATTCTCACAGTAAACTAATAGGGCTGGTGCATGTACAGTATATGACGAGATAATTGTGTGAATTAGCTTCATTTCTGCATATATAGTCTAATCAATATGGTCACTTCATCTAATCTTCAATCCTAATTAATTTTTACAAGCAGGTGTGTGGTAGCTATTGAAGTTTATTTTGTTTGGAAATCAACCTGCTTGGGGAGAAAGGGACTCGAACCCAGGATGTCTGGCTGTAGCCACCACCAAGCAATAATATTATATATAATAATTAATATGTATACAAAAGAAGATTAGATGACAGGATTACATTTATTAGACTATATTATGCAGAAATGAAGATAATTAACACAATTAATATCACCAAGATCAAATCTACACAGTTTCTGTCTGCAAGCTGCAGTCTCACCGGTGTAAGACTGCAGCTTGCAGTACTGCAGGTGAAGTATGAGAGAAGAAATGGAAGAGGCTGATTGCTACAACCAGACACCCTGTGTTCAAGGCACTCAGCTGCCAGTTTTTCTCCCATTTCTCCTTTCTCCCCGAGCAGGATGATTTCCAACTAAAATAAACTTCACTATGATGAGTTGTGGCAGAATACCAGTGCAAACAAAATTTGCGCTCAACAGACATTAATTATGTCCTCCCGCTCGATCTTCCTATCTTTGATGATGTGCGACGAATGATTTCCTCTATCCTTTTTAACAGAAATTAGCCCCTCCCAGTATAATAACGGATTCAGCGGACAGTGACGTCATTAATCAAAAATCTTTGACCAAGATTCTGGTCAAGGATCATTTGATTGGCCAATAGTCACGAGGCTGAGGTGTGAACTAATCGCTGTTCGAGCTAGACTGTCTCCAGCTAGTATGCCCATAGTGTGAGGGGACGGGCTAGCTAGCTAGACTAGGTAGGTGCCAAAAGTTAAGTTTGTGTACTGTTCAGTCTAAATGCAGCTTCGTACTTTTGCCTACGCCGGGAAATGAAACGAAAATGGAACGAAATGAAACTTGCGAAGACGTAAAGAAAGAAACGTGTACATTTGAACTTATTCCATCAACGTACAGAATGATTTGGCTAGATACTCCATTATGAAGAAGATTTCATCGCTTCAGTACCAAATAAAACTACCTGTGGACACATCTTCTGGAATGAAGAAAATGGCACTTTTCTAGATCGATCTGGTAAATTCATATCTCTTGATGAATTTACATATTCAGGCCCATCTCTGTTGTACGAATTTCCACTTCCCTCAAAAGAACCTGGAGAGTAGGTAACTTGATGCCATTTAAATAGCAAACTGAATCACTCCGCTTCCACAATCACTTCATTGTCCTTCTCTCCAGTGTAAAATCAGACTTGAATGATGCACGACTAAATGTACACACGTCCACGAAGTTGGTGTGTTAGTTAGTGTTGATCAAAACAGTTTGCTTCTTGAAGAATGGAACAGAGTGATCCATTCAAGCGTTTCGTATTCGAAACGGAATGCGAAGTTTATTTTTTGCCCACCGTATAATGGTCATTTACAAATGCCATATATTCTCTGTCTACAATATACTCACCTCCTTCACCACTAGACTCGGTTACAAAGCCACAGAGATAGATAATAGTGACCATCAAAATCAAGCGATATTTGGCCATTTCTTCATCAAATTATTGTTCTCTTGACAGTGAAAACCTCAACAGTTTTGAACCGAATTAGTTGCTGGTGAACAAAGTCCTACGAGCTGATCCCCCAGTCGAAATTGTAACCTTTTTATACCATCGGTGTTTCTTACCACCTGGTACAGGTTGACACATGACGTTCGAGTTACACTAGATATTGCTGCATCCAGTACAGCCACTATTATTATGGCACAGTTGTGTGAATATATAACTGTTTTTTGATGTGTGGATGAGAGTGATGATTTGTGTGTGGATGACAGTGGTGAGTAGCTTATGGATGCAGAGGTAAAGGAGTTTTTGAATGAGAGTGGTGAGTATTGTGAGGATACTAATTGTGAGTGTTGTGTGGGTGACAATGGTGAGTGATGTGAGGATGGCATTGGCAAGTGGTGTAAACACAACAGTGGTGAGTGCTGTGAGGATGACAGTGGTGAGTGCTGTGAGGATGACAGTGGTAAATGCTGTGAGGATGACAGTGGGGAGTGCTGTAAGGATGACAGTGGTGAGTGATTTGTTAATAACAGTAGTTGTTTGGTGTGTTGACGATAATAGTAAGTGACGAGGTTAGGAATGGTGAGTGGTTTGTCGAATGAAGCACAAACTAACACTGTCTCAAGTGTAGTTTCGATCCAGTGGATAATAGACTATTAGCAGTTCAGCCTCAAATAATTTGTAGGAAACGTCTCCTGATCAAGAATTTATAGGATGACTTCTAGTATATTCAGATAGAGAGCCATCCCCACCTCATTGCACATACTCAACTGTCACTGATAGTACCTGAAATGTGAAAGCAATATTCATGTAAATCCAATAATTGTATATAGATGAACACATTTGGATATAATATTCTGAATGTTAATTTTCTATTAAACTGTATTTTATTTTAAAAATTGTGATCATAGGAATTTATAGTCTATAGTAATCTCAACTTTGATCCTCTTCTCATTTGACGACACTGATTGAGGATAGACGATTGCACTACAGATGACCATATCAGACATTCGGGATGAATGTGCATGAGTCTATAACGGGAGCGTTTTCTTTCCGTCTGCGTGCTTTCATCACGTGAGAGCTGTCATTGTGTTGCCATGCGAAATTAACTCCGCCCACAAATCTTTCCGCGGAAATTCGCCACGTGTGTGCGAGTACTGTGCTTCGTTTGGGACGATATGACCCAGAACATCAACACCCTGGTGGAATTTGGGAACAGGAGACCAAATAGTCAACTTATTTGTGAGAATGAGGAAGAAATTACCTAACGCCCGTTTCTCAAGAGAACAATGGTTTTGCCGGTCACGGAGGAACTGTCCGTTCATTCAGAGGTTCGCAGTTCTGACTTTCATGTTACAACTAGTAGACTCACCTCACAGGTAGTACCTATTGTAAAATGTACCCACGAAGTAGTGATTATCATTGTGTTACCATTAGATCAAGGTTAATACGCACGGGAAGGACGGAGGTATAAGATAGCACAGATAGTATAGGGTAATTTGGGTCATCAAGGGAATTTGGAATACCCTTCCATTAACTGTCTTAATCTCAACTATTGATTCAAATTCATGTTTAACTATTAATGATGTATTATTAGAAATAGCTGTATTTTGTTCCAAATTGAACGGGTATGTGTGCGCACATCATTTGGTGGACCATACATCCTACGGATGAATGTTTACAAACCTTCACAAAGCTTTAGATGTATACCTAGTTATATCCTACAAGAAGTAAAACATTTTGAACAGACTCTCTGGGTGCAAACGTTGATTATAATAATAATAATAATAATAATAATAATAAATGATTAATATATTGTTGTCTTATGCGAAAGGTAATATCTGCACGTTATCTTCGCGAAACGATGGCCAATTGCTTCTGCTCAAAGTACACAGGATTCAGGAACTCTCCGTTCATGATGTTCACCACACATGAAGGGTATAGACTGCAAATCTGTTTAACGTCACGTTTCTAATACCACTCTCTGTCATCGACCTTGAGTGATTCTCAAACATTTGTTGGGATATGATGTAATGCAATAATATATGAATATCATTAAAGTACGGGCATCTGAAATCTTCTCCTGTAAAGAAGCACCAGTGCTCATTATGTTTCTGTTCCAATTAGTGTTGATAGTCAGTACCTCGTATTGCAAATGGATGGTTAAGCAATCGGTAAACAGATCCATATCGTTCGTCTCAGTCACCGTGGAAGGTGTCACCATTTTTAACCACCCCAAAATTTGGGATGGTCAATGACATTTTACTGAACATTCTGGAAATGGCAACACGATTGACTGTACTAATTAGTAGGAGTTGCCAGTCCAGGTATCCAGGGTCTGTGGGTGGACTATCTTTACAATAGCATCCGTTACCATAGAAACAGTACTATTATACAGCAATTTTATAATGTATAAAGCACTAGCTTAAAGTGTTAGCAACGGATGCTATAATGGTTAAGACATGGACACTCGGACATTATGACATATAAAATACACTCGCCCTCATGTCTTAACCACTAAATATCACCTTTGGTTGTGTACTTGCCACTATTCAACTATTCCGCTGTTCAACTATTTGGTACACAAACTCATCACACTTTAGCACCTCTGTATGTACGTATATATAGACCACCTGAGTAAGGAGACCACTTTGTCTTAGTCCTTGGTGGTCTTTGAGCACAGGTTCCATTGTTACCTTGTTGTATTCACTATTATGGTTACATCTCACAGTGTATGCTGTTATTCTGTATTTGCTGTTCCTGTGCAGAATAAATTCACTGCCCTATGCAAGGAGAAGTGGGACTGGCTAACTCTACACCCTGATGTCTCTGCAGAGCAGATAGCTACACATCAAGATGACTTTGACTTATGTTTTGTCAAATTACAGCCTACCTGATCAAGTATATGAAATCCGTAGTACCTTGATATGCAGGTTGACACAGTACTATTATCTTGGTATGTACATCAGGATGACATTGACTTATGTTTTGCACCATACATGTCAAGATTACAGCCTACCTGACTGAATATATGACATACATACCTTGATATGCAGGTTGACACTGTAGTATGATTTTGGTGTGTTTGTACATATGTACCGGCATATTATGAATGTGCATAAGTAGCCCGAACAGAATGGACGTTGATTTGTGATTAGACACATTGATTGTCGCTAATAGGATTCTCGAAGTGATAGACTAAGTATAACTACAATACACACTTTGCTACATGACTGTTGCTTTGTGTAATGTGAATTTGGCATGGAACTAGTCATTATTACGTATATCACATTTAAATAGGCACAAGACCCAGAAGATACGTAAATATGGAATTCCAACACTGAACAAAAGGCGATTCTCACTGTAGTAATATTACTTATAAGAGACCAACACAAAAGATTCCAAAATTTCCTAAGTGTATAGCGGTTTTGTTCACACAAGGTCTCTTCTCCCAACCCACAACCATTTTGTTGTTTGTCCGAAATGATTTGTGACCAGCTAATGTATCCTACTGTAGTTGCATCATGGAGGAAATATTAATGATGCGGAAATATTCTGATTGCCATTGTTCACCAAACTGTAGCAGTGTGACCTCAATTACAGTTTGTTGTCTAGCATAATGGTCACTGGAATACATGTGCCAGACTAAATGGCGTCAGTAATAACAATACTACTTGTCAGTGTGGCTCATTTCTGGGATGGAAAATGACCATGCATGTCAAATTTATGCTATATGTAATGTCTACTACACACATTGAAGTGAGGATTGCATGTAACTGAATACATGGTGTGTGTGTGTGTGTGTGTGTGTGTGTGTGTGTGTGTGTGTGTGTGTGTGTGTAGCTGACCTGTTGCATGTGCATGACAATGTTGAGTGGCGCATGTGTTGACGATAACAAAGAATTATTGCTTTTTCACATTTTGTGAGACCCTAATAAGTGGTATGTGTGTGGAATTGTAGGCTGTGTAGTATAAGTAATCTTTGATGAGATCAGGACTATTACATTGATGACATGCATATAATGCCTGCATGTTTGGTTGCCCTGAGCTGATATAGCTGACATCCAAGGCACCTAAACTTGCCAATAGAGCCGTGGATATTATTGGGACATAATAAGATCCATCCAAAGGAAAAATGACTATTACTTCTATAGCTATACAGTGAAGGAGTTAACTAAATATTTCCAAAGAGAAGGAGCCTAATCATTGTTGATTGGAGGATTTCAGAGAGAGAGAAAGCAAAAACAAGGATATAAAATAGTGAAATGGTATTATACATATGAATTATACTCCAGTCACATGGTTCCAGGACAAACACTGTTACAGTAAAAGTGGGATCACTGGGCATGTAATAAAATATGCTTGATTAGTGTGGATAATTCCGTAACCAGAGGATTCATTGCACCGAATGTTTCAAAATTTGATCATGACTGGCTACCCTGGTCAGTGGTGGTCTGTGGACCATCACATCTATAAGTGTGTCCTTGACAATGTACTTGGTATATAACAACTGCTGTAGGGCATGCCAGATTGTAATCATAATCATGTTCAGCTCTTGTGGTCTTTAATTCATGGAACAACCTATAGCTAATTTCAATCTGCCATTATTTGATGTCAATGATTGATGGACGGTTTGCACTATTCAACATCATTAAGAGTATTAAATGGTTGTCAACTGTGTTGGTAGAGGTTAACAGACGCCCCCCCTTGTGTGTGGGTGGATCTAAATGAGTGCCCCCAGTGTGTGTATGTGGGTGTGCATCTCGTGTGCATGTGTGTGTATGTCCATGCAGTGGTGTGCATGAGTATGATTTCATGTGGCTTCCCAGTCAAGGCACAATGAGCAGGATGCAGGCGTGGGAATTGGCGCCTTTTTGGATTTTTTTTGGTAAGGTCTTCTTGGCATCAAAAAGTGTTCCTCGGTGGAAAGGACAGTTGTTGATGAAGGATTTTGACCCGAATTGGTAATATTGAGTGGGTGCTAACCACCACTAATTAGCACAGTGTACACACAACTACTCATAAGGTTACAGCTAACATGAACTAACAGATGAACGTGATTAAATTTTATAAAAGAAACTACATAAAACAACTAAGTAACACCTGCATTGCCCATAGTACACTACAATATATAAGCCAAACAGTGGTCTGGCTTGCCAAATTCATTCCACAATTGGGCAAGCTTTCCCCCCTTCTATGATCACGTGCAACTTTACAGGTTGTGCACACACATCAAAATTCCTGATTTGTCTTGCTGGCAAATGCACACACTTTACTGTTCGAACATTACTTCTTCGTTTTTCGGTTAGTTCGGTCTGTTCTCCAGGCAATTTTAGCTTCGCAAATGGCATTTTCACCTTTTCCTCGCTGACCAAAACGCTTATTTGATTTTTTGGATAAAGTTCAATGGAAATCTTTAGAAACAAACCATAGTTTTTCCAGCTTCAACTCAACCATAAGATGTCACCTAGCTAAACAGCACTTTTTTGATTTAGTGACATTCAATTAAGTAATTATATTATTAGCATATTTGCTGGACCACCCGGAAACTGCTTGCTCCGGGCGTGAGGAGTCCCAGTGTGATATGGGTTGAAGTCTGGGGGGGGGGGGGGGGGGGGACATCTGTTAAATGTTTTAAAGTATAATGTATCCCAGCATCCAGTGTATGTATCCCAACATCCAGTGCATGTAGCCTGACATAGTGTATTATGGCATTTTCACTAATAGATAACTTTGATTCTGAAATAGCGATCAATTAATTTTGATAAGTCTCGAGTGAGTATGATGAGATTACGATATATGAGGATAATGATAGCAATGAAGTGTACTATCCTGGAATTCTAATGGTGTCTCTTGATCATAATGGATAAATATTAATATTATAGTGAGCTGCGTATAATTAATCTGCTAAGAGATCTATGATGAAAAGAATTTCTGTTGTTAAGCCAAATCTTCCTTTAAAATGCTGTAAAATAATAATACTATTAGATGATTATTCATTGTTTCTAAATTATCAATAAATAATATTACCAAATTTAGTATGTGGCAAATCAGGGCTGGGTCTTGATTGTGTATTGAGTGTTAGCCTAAGGCTAGTATGGGTAATGTACGTATGTATCTATCTATCTATCAGGTTCCATTGTTACCTTGTTGTATTAGTTTTTATGGTTACATCTCACAGTGTATGCTGTTATTCTGTATTTGCTATTCCTGTACAGAATAAGGTCACTGCCCTATGCAAGGAGAAGTGGGACTGGCTAACTCTACACCCTGATGTCTCTGCAGAGCAGATAGCTACACATCAAGATGACTTTGACTTATGTTTTGCACCATACATGTCATAATTACGGCCTACCTGATCAAGTATATGAAATCCGTAGTACCTTGATATGCAGGTTGATACTGTAATCATAATGAAACAGGAATATCCTGATTACCAAGTTGTAATCCAAACTATAGCAGTGTGACCTCAATTACAGTTTGTTGTCTAGGATAATGGTCAATGGAATACATGTGACAGGCTAGCTCTGGTGTAATTCTAGTTTGTATTAACTGGCGTCAGTAATAACAATACTACTTGTGGTGTAATTCTAGTTTGTATTAACTGGCGTCAGTAATAACAATACTACTTGTCAGTGTGCATGGCTAGCTCATTTCTGGGATGGATAAATGATCATGGATGTAAAATGCTACATGTCTACATCTAGTACACATAGTTAAATAAAATTGCATGTAACCAAATACATGGAGTGTGTGTGTGGCTGACCAATGTAAGTGATGTGTAAATAGTCCAATGTAGTGTCCACTCAAATTGTCCCAATAAGTTCCCACTGTCAGTGAAGGGATGATCACCCTGAGCCGAGAGGATGCCTACTACCTATAGGAGGGTCTAAATAGCACTGCAGAGTAATGTCATGTCACAGTAGTGTACATACAGTGCAACTTGCTTAGTAAGTACCTGGGTTAGTACATACTCCTGGTTAGTGAGTACACTTCACTCGGGCCCCAGCTCATGTACACTATGTCAACCAGTACTGATAGTAAGTACCTCTGATAAGAAGTACAAGTTTTGTGTGCCCTGTATGTTGTGAGCATGACAATGTCGAGTGGTGTGTGGTCTGCCTGTCTCATGAGTATTGAGTCTGTCATAAGTTGGAAATAAAAATCACTAGCCATCAGTGCATGTAGCCTGACTCTGTATTATAAGATTTTCACTATAACTTAATAACTGTTATGATAAAGTAATAAAACTATAACATTTTGATTCTGAAATTAGAAATCAGATAATTTCAATGTAGTTCAAGTGGGTATAATATTATTATTATAAAAATAAGATGATGATAAATGAGGATATTGATAGCAATGAAGTATGCTCTCCATGGAATTCTAATTTATCCCTCTTGATTATAATGGATAAACTATTACTATTATAGTCAGCTGCCTATAACTAATCTGCTAATAGATCTGTATTGAAAGAATTCTTTCTGATATCCAGCCAATCTTGCCTTAAAATGCTGTAAAATATAGGAAATGCTTGTTCAAGGTTTTGAATCTGGCAAATCATATGCATGCAGGGCTTTGGTGTGTACTGAGTGTTAGCCCAAGGCGAAATATGACAGTGCTAGCATGAGTGATGTACGTATATATGATATGTATATGTCCTATTTCAAATCAGCACAGTGTATAACATTAATTGCCGATAAAACACACTAATCCAACATTCAACTAGTACATATTATACTGCTATTTCTGGTGTAGTCTGGAGGTATGCACAAACGTCTTATATACAAACACACACACAGACGTGGTAGACCCATGCAAGTGTATACATTGCACATCTGATGAATGTGCATCAGCTTGGAAATATAGATGTCATATCCACCCATGTACATTCATGCACACACACAAGCACATAGTCTTCTACACATAAGAAATCACACTCACCGCCACCCTTTGTTTTGCAAGCCATTCGGGTCGACACAACAGCTCCATTGAGACATTTGCTGTACATATGAGAGACATTTAGGAATGTGGTACATGTGAAGTGATTGAGTGAATCTCAGTGTTGTCCTCACCAGGTGTTGCAACCATCGGAACAAGTCCAGACGTCCCCTTCATGATACTTATTGCCACCTTCAGTACATCCCTCTATGGAGGTTATGAAAACATTGTAGAAAGATAGAGTTCAAGGTTAAACTGATTTATGTTGTCTTGGGTTGATGAATTGATGGTCAAGTAACACTGTAACAATGGTTTTGCTAAATTTTGTCAGAAATAACATTCACTATAATATTATACTACTGCTAAATTTTGAAAATACCATTCACTATATCCTACTAGAGATTGTAGGGATCTCTCCCAAACATTGCTTTGCCATCAAACTTACCCACTGATAGCAACGGTTGAATCTTTTCAAAGCATTAATTTAAAATATTATTGATAAGTAAGTTCTCCCAATGATAATATGTAAAAGATTTGGTACAATTTTATTGTAACAGTTAGTATATTGGTGACCATAGTTGCCAATCCTTGAAAATTCCCTTCAGAGACACTTAATATGTCCTTACACCTTTGTGCTGCGGGCCAAAATGGCTCAACGAATATATGCAGGTTTAGTATTATTGATTGAAATAATAGCTGTAACAGTAGTCTAGAGTCTTGTTAAATAATGTAGTGTATCCAGTGTAAAATGAATGTATCCCAGTTTACTATTGCAATTTAGACAACAAAAGTAGATTAGTATGATGAACATAATCAGCCAGTTTTTGGCATCATATTGCAAATGGCTGTCAAACGCTCGGACGAATCTAAAAGCCGATTTTTGAGGGATAATTTAATGTTATGCTCCATACAAAAGGGATTGTGAGTTTTCACCTCGTTGGATTGATGATTATACGACAAAGAGCCCACGTAGATCTTTCCTAGAGCTTAAAGAAGTCGATCAGAGCGTACCGAACACCGCCGACTGAAAATCGAACAGACTAAGTATTCATTCTACTAGCTAGAGAATGACAAATGACGATTAAACAGCTAGATGGAATTGAAGCACTTGTGGTTTACTGTTGTTTAATTTGGGACATTTCACCAATCCGTGCGGGACATGTTACCACTGTAAAAATCTGTGAATTACCTGGATGATTCAGGAGAGTTGGCAACTATGTTGGTCATACAAATACAATATTCTCTACCTACAATACATACTATTATCCACACCCTACTCACTTCCTTTGTATTTAGACTCTGTTACAAAGCTACAGAGACAGATTATAGTGACCATCAAAATCAAGTGATAATTGGCCATTTCTTTGTCAAATTGCTATTTTCCCCTCAAGAATTGAAAACCTTGACAGTTTTGAACTAGAACGGAATTCGTTGCTGATGAACCGAGTCCTACGAGCAGATGTTTCAGTCAAACTTGCCACATTTTTATACTATTGGTATTTCTTTCCACCTGGTACTGGTTGACACAGTGTCATGAGGTTGGGGTTATGCTCTCTCTCACATATTACTTCATCTGTCCAGTATACAGCGACTCTATATATTATGTATATACTATGTATCTTTTTACATATGAGACAACCTCATACAATGATAAATGCACAATCATAGAACAATGCCATGTAAAATCTGAAATTCAAATTCAAATATGGTTGTCAGTGATGAATTGTGTGGGAATGACAATGGTGAGTAGTTTTAAGCCAGTATCCCAAGTTTGGGTCAGGTATATACGGCCAACCTTCAAAATTAAATCGTACAGCCACAATTGTGATCCGTGGGCCCATGATCCAATAGGGCAGCATCAGAGCATAGGACAACGTACAGAGGTCAATTCTTGTGGGTCACTCACTTGGTCCATGATGTAGGTTCTAAAACCTTTGTCATCAAGTTATCCTAAATCAAGGATAGTGGAAAAATCCAATACTGTCATTGTTATAATATTATATTACTAAGAGACCAGCATTTTTGTTTCACACAAGGCCTGTTCTCCCAACTCACAGCCATTACATTTTGTTGTTTGTCCAACATGATTTGTTACCAGCTAATGTGTCCTACTGTAGTTGCATCATGGAGGAAATATTAATGAAGCATGAATAGTCTGATTGCCAAGTTGTAATCCAGTGTTCACCAAACTATAGCAGTGTGACCTCAATTACAGTTGATGACATGAGGCAATGGGCACTGGAATACATGTGACAGACTAATTGGCATTGTGATTACACACATTGATTATTGCTTGGAGCCGCAAAAATTTGTGTATTTGACAAGATTATGGATGCTTCTCTCTATGTGAACATTTTATATTCTATATTGTTTTTAATTCGACTTCCGGTATGTAATGCTCGTCCGATATATATATATATATACATATACCCTAATGGCTGAAATTTTTGCGGGACTTTATGTTCGCGAATTTCGCGAATGTGGGAAGCTCACGAAAATAATATCGCGAAAAAGATCGGTAGAATACTGCCTTGAGCCAGTAACTTGGAATTTTATTGTTACTCCGCGCCTTACAAAGAGCGATAGCACACAAGAGAACTTGCGGGGAACACGCTCAACCAGGGTTTGTTCACTCCAACAGGGAACAGGTCTTTCCTGCTGTGTGGTTAGCACCTGGTTGCTGCTGCCGCTTCAAATACTCCGATAAACGTGGTATCGATCCGCGAATGCAACTCCGAAACTCGAGCCTACGAGACATTGCTGGATTCCTTTCCCAATGAACAACAAAGAACCGAACTTGAACACACGGCGCGCTGAGCTAACACGTGGAAATGGGTAACTAGTTTACATCGTTTTGTGCCTACCTACCTAGCTCATCTACTCATTAAAGGCCTAGAAGGCGTTAAGTTCGCGAATGATGTTGGAGTCGCGAAATTAAAAACGCGAAAAGTCTCAAATCCGCCGATTCGCGAAAATTACATCGTGCGAAAATTTCAGCCATTAAGGTATATATATATATATAGATAGATAGATAGATAGATAGATATTATATATATATATATAGATAGATAGATAGATAGATAGATAGATATTATATATATATATAATAATTTCTATTATAATTCATATTGTGCGAAATAAAGATGGCCGATTTTGAACGCCGACAATTTGAAATTGTGCTAGAATTCGTGCGCAGAAGCTCCACTGAACGTAAAAAATTCAGCGAAGGTTCTTCTGAACCTACCAAAGACGTCCAAGTAATTTGAGTGCGGGGGCGGCAGCCCCACGAGTTTTTGAACTCGAATTACTTGTTGAACATATTGGCCATGTCATGCTATGCCTTCGCGTTCTATGTCATCGACTGTAATGACTACTCTATTTATTCACCAGGAATATCACATAACCATGAATAGTAACAATACATTTAGCAGATGTATAATGTACAATAATAAAAGCAAAATATAGAAGTAACACCTTCCATTTTGTAATGCACATTTCCATTATAATTTGTAAACCCACAAAGATCAAAGGGAGATCAAAGAATGTTTGCACATTCAAAACACAAAACAAATAACAATAATCAATTGGTTCAATAAACTTGCAGCTGTTGCAGCTGATGCCTTTTTGGGTTTACAAATTTGTGGACCCAAGCCTGATTTCTTTATAACATGTATAAATATTATGTGTATGGATATGAATACAGAGGTGACATATATGATTGACAAACAGGCATGAAAGAGTGAGAGGTTGGTTGGTATACAGTAGGAATGTGTGGGTAATACTGAGGTGATGGTTGATATGAATAAGGGAGAGGAGGATGAGATTGTAGGGGTGGTTGAGATAATTGAGGTGGAGTGGGTTGTGATTGAGGGGATGGTTGATAAGAATAAGTGGGATGTGGATGTGATTGAGGGGGTGGTGGATAAGATTGAAGGGGTGGGGCTGTTCTGGGGATCCATATAAACGGCGGCTGGATGCAATCGAATGATGGCTTGATTGCTGAATTCATATTGGAGGTGATGGCCAATATGATGTAGCTGTAGTAGTCAGTCACACAATAATTGGACCTTGCATGGTGATGAGGATGACGCTTTGATGCAAGTGGATCAATCCCCACCTGCAACAACAGAGGCTCCGGTCTATTTATCACAATTGGCCATGTATTTCCGCTGTAATGACCAAAACTCACACTTGTTAACAAAATGACACAAAAAGGTCAATTGCTGACAGACAAAAATTTTCAATTCACAAAAGTCAAGCACTCTGACATACTTTTTCAAAAATAATACTCAGTCTACGTAATGATATACATATGCATTTTTGTATATTATATTTATCTGACTCTATCTCTTCATGTATGTATTTATGTACCTAGTTATTTGTCAGTCTCATTATTGTATCACTATTAACAATGTTGATACAACATGGTCTGAAGAAAAGGTGAATTTTCTGATTTTAGGAAATCTTTCCACAAAGTGCTAATTTTCAGCATCCTTGTTGGTGGTTGCTAGCAATTACCTCTTTAAGTGGTGTCTCATGAAATTGCCTATAAGATAGTTTCACTTTGCCGCCTTAAATAGCATAATAATTATAACTTGGCATATTACAGTAAAAGTTGGATAACTGGGCATGTAACAAAAATATGCCTGATTACTAAGTTTAAGTTAGTTTCATATAATTCCGTAACCATTAAGGATTTATAGCACCAAATGTGATCATGACTGCTACCCTGGTCAGTGTTGGTCTGTTGGCCATTACATCTATAAGTGTGTCCTTGACAATGTACTTGGTATGTAACTGCTGTATTGCATGCCAGATTGTAATCATAATCATGTTGAGCTCTTGTGGTCCCTAATTCATGGAACAACCTGATTAATCTGACATCATTTGATGTTGTCAATTTTTTGATGAAAGGTTATGCGTCATTCAACATCATTAAGAGTGTTAAATAATATAAAGTATGATGTATCCCAGCATTCAGTGCATGTATCCCAGCATTCAGTGCATGTAGCCCAACATTCAGTGCATGCAGCCCAACATTCAGTGCATGTAACCCAGCTTTCAGTGCATGTAGCCCAGCATTCATTGCATGTAGTCCAGCATTCAATGCATGTAGCCCAACATTCAGTGCATGTAGTCCAGCATTCAGTACATGTAGCCCAACATTCAGTGCATGCAGCCCTACATTCAGTGCATGTAGTCCATCATTCAGTGCATGTAGCCCAACATTCAGTGCATGTAGCCCAGCATTCAGTGCATGCAGCCCAACATTCAGTGCATGTAGTCCAGCATTCAGTGCATGTAGCCCAGCATTCATTGCATGTAGTCCAGCATTCAGTGCATGTATCCCAACATTCAGTGCATGTATCCCAACATTCAGTGCATGTATCCCAACATTCAGTGCATGTATCCCAACATTCAGTGCATGTATCCCAGCATCCAGTACATGTAGCCTGACATAGATATATACATACCTCACAATGTCACATAAGGGCATTTTCACTAATAGCATACTTCGATTCTGAAATAGAAATCAATGATCAAGTTCAAATGAGTATAATAAGATTAAGATGAATGAGGATATTGATAGCAATAAAGTGTGCTGTCCTGGAATTCTAATGGTATCTCTTGATTATAATGGATGAAAAAATTATTATTACTATTAATTTTTAGTCAGCTGCCTATAATTATTAATCTGATATGAGATCGATGATGAAAAGAATTTCTTCTCTTCAGCCAAATCTTCCCTTTAAAATGCTGTAAAATAATAATAGATGATTAATCCTTATTTCTAATTATCAAAATAATAAATATCACCAAAATGCAGTATGTGGCAAATCATGGCTGGGGTTTGAGTGTGTATTGAGTGTTTAGTCTAAGGCCAAATGAGACCCAGCTATATAGCATGGGTAATGTATGTATCTTATTTATAATATACATATTTCTATTTACAGTGTATCATTAATTGCCGATACATATTGCACTTATCCATCATTCACCTATATATACTTCTATTTCTGGTGTGGTCTGGAGGTAATACCTACAAACACACACACACACACACACACGAACATGTGGCAGACTATGTATATGCCATGCAAATCTGATGTGAATCAGTTTGGAATGTTTACATGTCATGTCCACACATTCATGCATACACACAAGCACATATTCCTCTATACACGAGTAAACACACTCACGGGTCTTTGGAGGGCAAGCCATCAGGGTCGAGAAAACACGTCCATCAATACACCAGCTGTACATATTAGAGAAGTTTAGGAATGTATGTGAAGTGATGATGGTTGATGTTGAGTGAATCTCAGTGATGTCCTCACCAGTAGTTACAACCGTCGGAACAAGCCCATCTCTCCCCATCTTCATAGTGTTTACCGCCTTCAGTACATCCCTCTGTTAAGTTTGCAAAAACATATAATAATTATTCCTATTAAGGTTAAACTAACTAATGTTGGCTTGCATTGATGACATGAATGTCAATCATTAGATGTTTATATTCTGTGCACTTGCATTCACTTTCTGTGCACACATTGATTTCCACTCACTTGAAGGGCAAGCCATCAGGGTCGATGCAACGTGTCCATTGCTACACCAGCTGGATATATTGGAGAGGTTTAGGAATGTGGTACATGTGAAGTGATTGAGTGAATCTCAGTGATGTCCTCACCAGGTGTTGCAACCATCAGAACAAGTCCAGACATCCCCATCTTCATACTCATTGCCACCTTCGGTACATCCCTCTGTTGAGGTTAAAAAGACATTATACAGTACAACAAGTAGTTTTGAGTTTGAAAATCCGTGGGGCTGCTGCCCCCAAACTTGAATTATTTGGGCATCTTTCTTAGGTTCAGAAGAACCTTTGCTGTAGTTATTACGTTTGGCTAAACTTCAGCACATGCATGAATTCTAGCCCAATTTCTAATTCTTGGCATTCGAAATCTGCCATATTTGGCACAATGCAGTATATATTATACATAAAGCCTCTAAATATATAGTTGAAGGGTGAACTGATCAAAGTTGGCTGTAATTTAGGAATTGATGGTCAATTAATGCAATAATCATTTTAACAACTTTTGTCAATTGTAACATGCAAAGTATAACGCTAATGCAAACCAAAGAATGCTCCAAAAATGCTCCAGTTGTGTTAAGCTGTAAGTTGTCACAAGGGTGTTTGTGACAATGTTCTAACAAATTTATGCTTTAGATTGGATAGGTACAATGATAATAGTCATGATAATTAACTTGACTTCAATTGACTTCAATAGCAATGAAAAACATTTTATCTAAATTTGTGTCAATACCTAAATTGAGGTGAAATTTAGTCAAATATATATATAATATATGACGAGCAATGTTGTTAGTCTTATAATTAGCAGTTGCACTCAATGTATGCTCATGCATAAATTTCTACTCACGGGGTTTAGGAGGGCAAGCCATCCGGGTTGATCCAACATGTCCATCCATACACCAGCTGTACATATTAGAGAAGTTTAGGAATGTGGTACATGTGAAGTGATGATGGTTAATGTTGAGTGATGTCCTCACCAGGTGTTGCAACCATCAGAACAAGTCCATCTCTCCCCATGTTCATAATGTTCACCACCTTCAGTACATCCCTCTGTTGAGGTTGCAAAAACATTGTACAAAAACATTTTCAAGGTGAACTGAACTGTTGAAAGTGACCCGCCTCCATCATGTACTAAAGCACTCATTCACACATGTGAATATACAGTTTATGATGAGTTAGTTGTGTTGATCATCTTCATTTCTGCATATATAGTCTAATCTATGTAATATCTTCATCTAATCTTCAATCCTAACTTTTTTTTCACAAGCAGGTGTGTGGTAGCTATTGAAGTTAATTTTTTTTTATAATCAACCTACTATTTCAATAGATTTCCCATACCCTGCAGTGGGTAGGCAGACTATGTTGTCTTCCCTGACAAATACACTAGTAATACCCGCTTTCTGTTTGTTCAACACAATTACGTCCTCCCACTTCATCTTTCTATCTTTGATAATGCATGACGATTGATTCCCTCTATTTTTTATGACGGAAATTAGCCCTTCCCTATATAATAATAATATTATTATAATGGCCTCAGCGGACAGTGATGTCATTTATCAATTTATCAACATCTTACACCAAGATTCTGGTCAAGTATAGCGTCTCCAGTTATTAACGCCCGACTAGACTAGGTAGGCGCCTAAATGAAGTTTGCGTTCCGTTCCGTCTAAACGCGGCTTCGTACTTTTGCCTATACGGAAAAGACGGAAAGAACGAAGTGTGGTGATTTCAACTCATTCTATCAAAGTACTGAACGATTTGGCCTTATACTCGATTATGAAGAAGATCTCATCACTTTAGCACCGAATAAAACTACCTGTGGACACACCTGGAGTGAAGAAAATGGCTTTTCTCGATCGATCTGGTAAATTCATATCTCTTGATAAATTTACATATTCAGGCCCATCTCTGTTGTATGAATTCCTACTTCCCTCAAAAGAACTTGGATAGTAGGTAACTCGATGTCATTTGAATAGCGAACTAAAATACTCTACTACCATAATCGCTTCATCGCACTTCCTCCAGAGTATAAAATCAGACTTGACTGGTACACGACTAAACGTACACACGTTCATGAAGTTGTTGTGTTAGTTAGTGCTGATCAACGCAGTTTGTTTTTGAGGAATGGAACAGAATGATCCGTTCAAGCGTTTTGTATTCAAAATGGAACACTTCCAATATATGCAAAAGCAATAATATATTCACTGCCTATACAATATGCTCACCTCCTTCACCACTAGACTTTGTTACAAAGCCACAGAGATAGATAAAAGTGACCATCAAAATCAAGTGATAACTGGCCATTTCTTCATCAAATTATTGTTTTCTCGACAGTGAAAACCTCAACAGTTTTGAACTGAAGTAGTTGCTGGTGAACAGAGTCCTACGAGCTGATCTGGTCAAGAGAGTCACCTTATTATACTATCAGTACTATTTACCACCTGGTACAGGTTGACACGAGGTTGGGGTTACACTAGATATTGCTGAATCCAGTACAGCCACTATTATTATGGCACAGTTGTGTGAATATATAACTGTTTTATGATGTGTGGATGACAGTGGTGAGTAGTTTGTGTATGTATGCAGTGGTAAGTGGTAATTGAATGACAGTGGTGAGTACTGTGAGGATAAGAATTGTGACTGTTGTGTGGGTGATAATGGTGAGTGATGTGAGGATGATAAGATGAAGGTGGTGAGTGCCGTGAGGATGGAATTTGCAAGTGGTGTGAAGTCATCAGTGGTGAGTGCTGTGAGGATGACAGTGGTGAGTGATGTGTTAAAGACAGTAGTGATTGGTGCGGTGATGATAATGGCAAGAGACAAGAGGATAGGAATGGTTCGTGGTTTGTGAAATCAATTCATAACCAAACACTGTCTCAAGTATAGTGTTGCTCCAGTGGATAATAGACTGTTAGCAGTTCGACCTCAATTAATTTGTAGGAAATTTCTTCAAATCAGGAATTTACTGGATGATTTCTTGTTGTATTCAAAGAGACCCATCACCACTTCATCATACATACTCAGCTGTCACTGATAGTATATATACTTATAAATAACTATGTTAAACACTTTGCCACATGACCGTTGCTCTGTGTAATGTGTGTATGGCATGGCACTACAGTCATTTTACGTATATCCCATTATTTAAATATGCACCAAACTCATTTATAGTAAAAATTTGAATTCCAATACTGAACTATGTTGATTATCATTGCAATAGTACTAAAGACACCATTTCCTTAGTGTAGCAGTTTTGGTTCACACAAGGCCTCTTCTCCCAACCCACAACCATTTGTTGTTTGTCCAACATGATTCGTGACCAGCTAATGTGTCCTACTGTAGTTGCATCATGGAGGAAATCTTAATGAACCAGAAGTATTCTGATTGCTAAGTTGCAATCCAGTGTTCACCAAACTATAGCAGTGTGACCTCAATTACAGTTTGTGATCTGGGGTAATGGTGACTGGAATACATGTGCCAGACTAATTGGCGTCAGTAATAACAATACTACGTACTTGTCAGTGTGGCTCATTTCTGGGATGGATAAATGACCATGCATGTCAAATGTATGCTACATGTAAATATATACTACACACATTGAAGTGAGAATCGCATCTCACCGAATTCGTGGTGTGTGTGTCTGCTTAGCAGAGATTGACACCTCAGAACATTGCCCAGTGCTACTGATGAGGAGTGGTATTCTCCGAAAAGGCCTTATAGCACATTGGAGAAAAATTGAATATTAGTTCGGATCAAAATCCTTTAACAGGGTTAAGGTGCATAGGGGATAAGAAAGCCGGATATAGCGGTCTGGCTTGCCAAATTTATTCCAGAACTGGGCAGGCGTGCTGAAGTGTGGATGATAGGATTAAAGTGTACAGTGGGGATATGTGAGCCAGACAGCGGTCTGGGTTGCCAAATTTATCCCACAATTGGACAACCATGCCCCCCTTTCAATGATGACGTGTAGCTGCATGCATTATGGTCCCATGCTTTGTGGACAGGTACAGTCAGAGGCTCATTATGAGTGAAAGTCCCAGTGTGATCTGGGTTGAAGTCCAGGGGGGGGCATCCGTTGAATATTATTATATAACATTAAGTATAATGTTTCTCAGCATTCCGCGTATGTATCCCAGCATCCAGTGCATGTTGCCTGATATACATTATAATGGCATTTTCACTAATAGCTTACTTCGATTCTGAAATAGAAATCAATTTATCTCGATCATGTTCAATTGAGTATAATAAGTCAAATGATTTTGATAGCAATGGAGTGTGCTGTCCTGGAATTCTAATGGTATCTCTTGATTATAATGGATGAAATAAGTAAGGAGACTATTTTGTCTTAGTCATTGGTGGTCTTTGAGGACAGGTTCCACTGTTACCTTGTTGTATTCACTATTATGGTTACATCTCACAGTGTATGCTGTTATTCTGTATTTGGTATTCCTGTGCAGAATAAGGTCACTGCCCTATGCAAGGAGAAGTGGGACTGGCTAACTCTACACCCTGATGTCTCTGCAGAACAAATAGCTACACATCAAGATGACTTTGACTTGCGTTTTGCACCATGCATGTCAAAATTACAGCCTACCTGATCACGTATATGAAACCTGTAGTAACACGATGTGCAGGTTGACACAGTACTATGATCTTGGTATGTATGTATGTAAATATGTACGTACCTGCATATTATGAATGTGCTTATGTATATGTAGTCCCAAACAGAATGGACAATCATTAGGGATTACACATGTATATTGATTATTGCTAGTGTAATTCTAAACTCATAATGTAACTATGTTGCACTCTTTACCACATGACTGTTGCTCTGTGTAATGTGTGTATGGTATGGAACTACAGTTATTTTTACGTATATCCCATTATTTAAATATGCACCGGACTCATTTATAGTAGAAATTCGAATTCCAATACTGAACTAAGTTGATTATCATTGCAATAGTACTAAAGACACCATTTTCTTATTGTAACAGTTTTGGTTCACACAAGGCCTCTTCTCCAACCCACAACCATTTGTTGTTTGTCCAAAATGAATTGTTACCATGGCCAGCTAATGTATCCTACTGTAGTTGCATCATGGAGGAAATATTAATGAAGCATGAATATTCTGATTGCTAAGTTGTAATCCAGTGCTCACCAGACTGCAATGACATGGTGTGTGCGTGTGTACGTGTGTGTGTGTGTGTGTGTGTGTGTGTGTGTGTGTGTGTGTGTGTGTGTGTGTGTTTGTGTGTGTGTGTGTGGTTGACCAATGTGGGTGATAAGTAGTCTTGTAATGTATTCTTGTCTAGTACTCAAATTGTCCCAAAAGTTCCCACTTTCAGTGAAGGGATGATCGCCCTGAGCAGAGAAGGTGCCTACTAGCTACCAGGATGGTCAGCAGAGAAATACATGTCACAATAGTGTAATAAGTTGTGTGCATGGCAATTTTGAGTGGTGTGAGGACAACAACAATGAATTATTGCTTTTTCACATTTGTATGATCCTAATATGAGTGTGGATTTCTAGGCTTTATAGTATAAATATTCTTTGATGAGATGGAGATTCACTACATCTTGCAACATGCATTATGCCCGCAGTTTTAGTTACACTGAACTGAGATACCTGATATCCAAAGTACCTAGACTTGTAAATAATGTCCTGTAATATATTTTTGATCTGTGACAGATGATATCGGAGATATAACGAGTGAGCCAAAGATAAGACATTAACACAAAGAGCACAGAGATATACTGATGAGAATGATGTACAATCAAAACAGTAGTAAATTAAGGAGATATAACCATATATTTGCAACAAAATCATTGTGTGATTACTGTGGATAAGTTTAATGGAAATCGCTAGCCATAGGATGTAATACACCAAACATTTTGGCAGCTAATCATGACTGCTACACTGGTCAGTATTGGTCTGTGGGCCATTACATCTACAATTGTGTCCTTAATGTACTCGGTATATGTAACTGCTGTATTGCATGCCAAATTGTCATCATAATCATCAATAAAGTATGCCAGCCTATAATTCTAATTTATATCTATTGATTATAATGAAATATCATTTTAATAGTCAATTGCCTATAATTAATCTTTTACGACATCTGTGTTAATTAATTTCTGTGGTTCAGCCATTTCTCTTGCCTTAAAATTCTGTAAAATAAAATAGGAAATTATTATTCATTCTATCTAAATTCTTGCATTAAATATTATCTAATGTCTGGCTATATAATTATACTGGTCTAAGGTGTGCATTGAGTGTGTAAGTCTATAAGGCGAAAGAAGACACATGCAGTGCTAGCATGAACATTAACCCATGTAATAGAAACACATAATCCTTCGGAAGCGCAACCTAATGTGTATAGGTTACAGCCACACTAGATTAATATGAAATGTATTAACTACATGGGTGTAGGAACAGGTGGGGCTGGTAGAAGCTTGAAGGTTGCCTATTGTTATTGACAGAACATGCTACAATATTGTACATTTAATTTTGAGCATTATACAAAGTTAAAAGGCTATGGCTGAATCTATTTCGATTGCAATTACTCTCGCACAAATCCTCTGTCAAATTTCTTCACGTTACTGTTATGACGGCCATTTTGTATAATTGCGCAATACGCGTGAAGGCTTGTTTCTACATAGATGCATCTAGCTTGTCTTCGCTTTAGCTCTAGAATGCTTTGTGAACTAATCTATTATGTGATGGCTAATTTGTATGTATCCATGTAGAATGTATTGACATTTTCATTTAAGTTGAGTTCCTGTGCAGCGCAGCTAAAATGACACGAAATGCATGTGAGCTAAGCATCTGAGTGGACACATGATGTAATAGGGACTATTGAGCATAAATTTCACTGCATGTGATCATGTAAGATTAGCCCCACTACACATTTTAAGCTTTCTACACCCCTGAACCACTGTGCCATACCTCATAATAGACTTCAAACAGTCACAGTAATATTATTTAGTTGATAATTTTATGGTAACAGCATTTGCTATAATTATTATGAAAATTCACACCAATGCAATAAATGTGTCATGATTTTGACATATTATATGATGAGCAATATTTTATTCTGTATATTTTCATCAATTTCATGAACATACGTCAATTTGTACTCAAGAGACTTTGAGTGCAAACCATCCTGTTTGATGCACACACACAACCACACATTCCTCTACACATGCATAATCACACTCACAAGGCAATGATGGACAGATCATTCCAGATGATTGAACCTGTCCGTTGATACACCAGCTGCACATAATTAGAGAGGTTTAGGAATGTGGTACATGTAAAGTGACGATGGTTAATGTTGAGTGAATCGCAGTGATGTTCTCACCAGTGGTTGCAACCATCGGAACAAGTCCAGAAATCCCAATCTTTATACTGTTTGCCACCATCAGTACATCCCTCTGTTGAGGTTACAAGCAATTATACAAAACGTATTAGTCAAGGTGAACTGAACTATTGAATGTGACCCTCCTCCATTATGCACTATGGCACTCATGCACACATGTACACTAAAGGGACAGACACATATTATACAGTGTAGGACATAGCTATAATGAATTGTGGCAGAATACCAGTGTATACATAGTTCCATTAGAGATTAATCTATATTAGAATAATCATCTTCATATCATGCCCAACACCTGCCAGGTGTAAGTGCTAAAATGTCTTCCTATACTATATTACTGTACACACACTCACACATGCATGGGTCCACACACCACACGCACATGCATTACACACGATCATGAGACAGACACATGTATAATATTATATTATTGTATATTATAGATATATATGTTGCACATCTCGTGTGCATCTGTTTGGAAATATATATATGTCATATCCGCACATTCATACATGCACAAGCACACATTCCTCTACACATGCATGCTACACTCACGGAGCTTTGGAGGGCAAATCAGTCTAGTCGATTCAACATGTCCATTGTTACATGAGCTGTACACATCAGAGAAGTTTAGGAATGTGGTACATGTGAAGTGATGATGGTTAATGTTGAGTGAATCTCAGTGATGTCCTCACCAGGTGTTGCAACCATCGGAACAAATCCAGATCTCCCCATCTCCATATTTTTTGCCACCTGCAGTACATCCCTCTGTTGAGGTTACAAGCACATTATGCAAAATTATTTATTATTAGAACTGAACTGTTGAAAGTGACTGTCCTCCATTATGCACTAATTCACAAACACACACACATACACTAATGGGACAGACACACATACAGTGCAGGACATAGCTATAATGAGTTGTGGCAACTACCAGACTGAGTGCAAACATAGTTCCATTAGAGATTATTTCATAGCAGCATAACAATATTCGTATGCCCAACACCTGCCAGGTGTAAGTGCTATAATGTCTTCCTATATTGTATTAATGTATATATGCACACACATGCACACACACACACACACACACACACACACACACACACACACACAGACAGACACACACATGCGCGCGTGAACATTTGACAGACATATGATTATATATTATGTTGCACATTTCATGTGCATTGGTTTGGAATATAGATGACATATCCACACATTCCTCTACACATGGAAAATTGCACTCACTGCGCTTTGGAGTGCAAGCAATTGCGGTCGATTCAACTCGTCCATTGTCACACCAGCTGTACGCATTAGAGAAGTTTAGGAATGTGGTACATGTGAAGTGATGATGGTTAATGTTGAATGAATCTCAGTGATGTCCTCACCAGATGTTATTACAACCATCATTACAATCCCAGAAATCCCCATCTTTATACTCTTTGCCACCTTCAGTGCATCCCTCTGTTGATGTTACAAGCAATTATACAAAAAGTATTAATCAAGGTGAACTGAACTGTTGAAACCAACCCTCCTCCATCATGCACTAAAAGCACTCATTCACACACGTACACCAATGGGACAGACACATATACAGTGTAGAGCATATGTAGCTATTATGAGTTGTGGCAGACCAGTCGAAGATTATTTCATATCAGCATAACCATCCTCATATGCCCAACACTTGCCAAGTGCTCTAATGTCTTCCTATACTACGTACATTATACCTAACTCTTGTTATTGATAATGATATATGGACAGGTGGTGCATACATATGTGCATGATAGTGACCATATGCTCACTACTACTACAGATTAATTAAGTACATACCTAATTCATGTCTATACTGATTAATACTTAGAGATTGTTATTATCGTCTCAAAATTAACTGTGAAAAGTAACTGTACAATCTATGTATACGTAGGTTCTCCTAATGACATTATGTGTAAGAGATTTAGTACAATTCATAATAAATTGGTCAATGGCCATAATATATTATTCTTTGCCTACAATAATATTCTATATCATCCACACTATACTCACTTCCTGGGGCAAGAGGGTCTATCACCAAGCCATGGAGACAAACTGTAGTGGTGGCCATCAAAAGCAAGTAATAACCGACCATTTCTTCCTCAACTTGTTATTTCCCCTCGACAGCTTTGACAGTTTTGTTGAAAGTTGAACCAAATTTGTGGTGAATATATGCTGGTGAACAGAGTCCTATGAGCTGATTTTCCTGTCAAAATTGTCACTATTAATCAATGTTTCTTACCACATGTAGGTTGACACACAAGGTGGGAATTGTTTACATGTACCATGTATCACTGCATCCAGTACATACAGCTACTATGGTTACAATTGAGTGGGGTGTGCAGCTGTTTTGTGACGTGTATGTGACAGTTGTGAGTTGTGTGTGGATGACGTGGTGAAAAGTGTGGGTGTGGTAATGGTGGCTAGTGTGTAGATGCAGTGGTGAGAGGTATTTGAATGACAGTGGTGTTTACTGTGAGGATTAGGAATGTGTGTGTTGTGTGGGTGACAATGGTGAGTGATGTGTGGATGATATAGTGGTGAGTGGTGTGAGGATGGCATTGATAAGTGGTGTGAGCACAATAGTGTTGAGTGCTGGGTTAATGACAGTGGTGAGTGTTGGGTTAATGACAGTGGTGAGTGTTGGTTTAATGACAGTGGTGAGTGTGGAGTCAATTACAGTGGTAAGTATTGGGTTAATGATAGTGGTGAGTGGGGTGAGGATGACAGTGGTATGTGGTGAGTGGTAAGAGGTTTGGAGTGGTGAGTAGTTTGTGGAGTGAATTCAAGAACTATTACGGTTTCAAGTAAGGTTTCAATCCAGTGGTTCATAGACTATTAGCAGTTCAACCTCAAGTTATTTTGTAGGAAATGGTGCACATAATCCTTCATAAGCGCACAACTTACTAAGTAGGTCTCAAGCATGCTAGCAAATTTTGTACCAGTGCGAACACATGTATTTTCATTAGTTGAAGAGATTATGTCATCTTAGCGAGACCATCTTCATATGCCCAACACCTGGCAGGTGTAGGTGCCATGATGTCTTCCTATACTATATTATTGTACACACACAAACACAAACATGTGGCAGATACATGTATATACATTGCACATCTGATGAGAGTTTGGAAAGTAAAGATGTCATACACACATTCACATGCATGCACGCACACAAGCACACATTCCTCTCCACATGCTTAATCACAATCACAGTGTTTTGAAAGGCAAGCCATCAAGGTTGCATAATACATGTACAGTTCCATTTCTACACCAGCTGTACATATGGGAGAAATTTAGGAATGTGGTACATGTGAAGTGATGATGGTTAATGGAGAATGAATCTCAGTGATGTCCTCACCAGGTGTTGCAACCATCAGAACAAGTCCAGACATCCCCATCTTCATTCTTTTTAACCGCCTTTATCACATTACTCCAGTGCAGGTTACAAACACATTATATATTTTCAATGCCACGCAAGCTATTTCAGTTGAAAGATTATGTGACTTCAGACCCCTGGAATTGAATTATTTTGGCATCTTTTTAGGTTAATTTGGAAAACACTTGCTGACTATATTAAGTTCCATATGGGCATGTGCAGCCCATTGTAACCAGCAAGAAAATGTTAAATTCCCTGGCAATTCACGACAAGGTCTTCTGCACCTCCAATTAAATTATATACGAAGGTACATAATTATAATGTTATATATAATATGTATCATGTGGATAGTGTAGGGGCAATATATATATTCTCACCAAAACATATCTTGTTGGTACTGCAGGTATAACATGTGAGATCTGTGCCGTAAACAAATGGCCGCCGGAAAATTGCTCTTATTTTTTCTGCCTCTTCCTTCCTCCGGGACCGGTTTAATGCAGAAAAGAATAGTTCGAACACTTCTAATACATTTACGCTATGTTTCAAACCCTTAGATGATTTGTACGTTGCTCATTTGATGGAGATATTCGGCATGTCGTCATACCTATGAAAAAGGCTTTTATCAAAGTGCGGAATTTTTGATGGAAGGCACAAGTTTAAATTTCTAGCTTGAAACGTTCGCAATAATGACACCTAACTTTTCACCATGGTGCTTGTAGATTTCTTTTCTATTCCAGAGATATGACACTTCTAGTCGGTTTACGGCAAGAGGTAAAAAATGTAGACCATCACATGTTGACAACGGAAGCGAATATCAAGAATCGCCGTTATGAGAAGTCAGCTTTACCCTTCTTGTACCCAATGTCGACACATACGTAGCTCTGGGCTTTAGTTAAAAATTCCGCATTCTCCAAAAAGTTCAGCTATGCTCAAAACCGAGAATGCTCCTTCAGATCACCTTACTCTCACGAGGATCAGATTACGAATATGTAACTTGTGTGACGGTGGTCTCTCGTACATAATAAGCATAAGAAGAGGCCAATCGTTCTCAAAGAAAACATTTTACTAATAGACGATCTTTAAGGGAAAAAACGTTCAGTTGCTGCTGTGTATTTGTACAATTAAGTTCCTGCCGTTTGAAATGTCACTGATTATCATGCGGATTGCGTGTGACTCACCCACACTATCTGTGATTTAATTGTTTACATCACACCTTAACCGCCAAATTTTGGTCAACGCCTTCTCAATCTCACATGTTATAGTAGGACAACCAGTTCTGCAGCACCTCCAGGAGATTGTACAAGTAAATGACATGGGCACTGTTGAGGTTGTGGTGACCAGTAATGAAGTGAAAAAAATTGTTGCTGATCACTGGGAGATCTGTAACGCATCCAGAAAGGTATGCATGCATCTGTATTAATTTTGTTATTAATTATGAAATATTCTCATATGAATACAATAGTATTCCACAGATATATTGATTTTATTAATGATTATTAGTAATAATTATTATAATGATGAATGATGCTACTACTATTAATTAGTGTGTTTGATTGTAATGGCTATATCAAGTTAAGGGCCTATTCTTTTATTATGTAGTTATATTGTTAAATTAAAATTATCATTAATCTTCTTATAGTGTTTAGACTATTCCATCACAATCTTGGTATTCTTACGTTAGCCTTTCTATAAAATTTGAAGAGGGATGAAAATGACTTAGAATTTTGTGTACATTAAATGGTTATTATCTATTACATTTGCTGAGTGTCATCAGCATATTAAGACTAATAATTATTCCTACAAATGCAACATAACATAGACAACACCTTGCAAGCATGTTTAGAGGATTGGGTACTTTCATGTGTTTGAGTGCAATTTTACAACTGTGCATCTTTACACGAAAACATGTGTTGTTAATCAAGAAACAGCTGAGAAGTATCCTGTGTTTGTAAACAATTAGTCACATTTGTAAGGCTTCAATAGACTGTAATAGACATGTATTTAAAAGTGATATGATGTCTTCCCATACATTATTATTGTACACACACTCACAAACAATCGCAGACCCACACGCACTACATACTACACAGTTAGTCGCATTTGTAAGGTTTCACTCAGACTGTGCTATACTGTTTTCACATGGCCGCCGTAAAGTGGGTGAAATCTGGGTTGATTTATATCGGATTAGACTTGCTTTCAACCCAATCTCCATTCACATGGGGATAGCGAGACTCGGATATTGTGTAAATATTTGATTCCATGAAGATGGTGACGTTGGGCATTCTCTTCTCATTTTGTTCTTTTTGTGGCATTGTCTGAGGTGCAGATCTCATAGATGATAATTATATGACAACAAGAGCAGTCACAAACTGTTTCACGGCAGTACAGACTTTACAGACTGCTCATTTTTTGACTTTATTGTTTGCTCGGCGTTCCATTGTGTGTCAGGCTAGCAGAACTACCTGGATGAAACCCAGAAGCCCTTCGTTTCTGACCGAACTTGCTTATATCTGGTCCAGTAGAGCATGGTAACAGAATTTTCATGTTGGCACGGCTACTTTTAACTTTCATCCCAGGAACTAAAGTGTTTTCTCCAAAGGCAGCATGTTGTTGCTGAGTAAAATAATAAACCGAGTCGAACTACTATTTATAATGAGCAAGGCTTGGATTCCATCATCACTCCACATTCATCCTACTAGTTCTGCCATTTTTAACTCACTTCCAACTTGCTTGCAACCGGGTTGGACCTTACCTTTTACAAGGGTTTGACTTGGAATTTTAACCCGGGTTCGACTCGGTTTTTGTGACGGCATGTGAACACACTAATTCGCTTTAAATCGAGTTCGACTCGGGTTCGACCCGCTTTACGGCATCCATGTGAAAAGGGTACTAGACATGTTCACTTGTATGTACATGCACACTCACAGTTATGGCTTAGCAAATTAGTTCGGTTTTTCCGACAGTTCCATCGAAACACACGCTGTATTGCACAAAGAGAAAATTTGTTTTGATTGAAACATGATGAAGTCGAGTAACTGTCATAGTAATACTCACCAGGTGTTGCACCCATCCGAACATTGCCAGGACTCAGCATTCTTATGCTCTTGACCGCCTTCAATGCAGTCTCCTGTATACGTTGATAATAGTCGTATATCATATACCAGTGAAACATGAATATAATATACAGTAATTACATAATTTCATATAAAAATTGTACAAACACAGACATACATGCGCGTATGTAAAATAACACAGTCATATAATATGTACAGCAAAGTGCATTCACATCCATACACTGTTGCATAACACATCCATCACATACATGCACAGACTTTCACAAATGCATACATAAAATATCCACAAACAAGAGTACACATTTATGCACACATTATGTACAGTGGATAATTGTTAATCCGCCCCAGGTAAATTGGTCAACCGATCAACCAGTCAATCCACTTTATCTGCCATATTATTGTGGCATGAAATTGCTGTATGACTATGCTATTCATGTAATCTGCCTTCTTGCAATTCGGCCATCAGCCATTCTTCTGTGTACCAACTAGCAATTTTATAATATTACGCGCTTTGGTTGCAGAAAATCTGCCAAATGTCAAGACGGTGTGTTGGTGCAGAGCAAAATTGCAGCAAAGCACTCTAGAGTTAACCTGACAATGACACAGAAGAAGGAGATTTGTGATTAGAGAGAGGAATCTGAAGACAACAGAATAAATTAATACTCAATGCCGTTTTTCAAAGAAGTGGAATGTACAAATTGCACAATGAATTGTAGGAGACATCCTGAAGATCTGTATAATCCACCAAACTTCCCCTGAACCAATTTGATTAACGAATATTCACTGTATATATGTGTACACTATAATTCCACACAAACCATGAATATTCATTCATAAACATATATCTGTACACATGCTTGCATGTTTGCACTCACGAGGCTCAGAACCACAAGCTTTCTGAGATGATGTAACTTTTCCGTCAAAACATTGGCTGCATGGATTGTATAAGTTTTGGTAATGTAGTAGTACATGTGTGGTATTGATGGTTGTATGTGGATGACTCCCAATTGATGATCACAATAATTATTATACCCTCACCAAATGTTGCAATCATCCGCGCATCTCCACATCTCACCATCGTTGTACTTTTTACCGCCTTCAGTGCATTGCTCTGGATGAACAGAAATTGATATTACGTAAGGTCTGTCATTTCAAGCAATTTGTGTCCGAAAATTCTTCACGTGGGCTATTAAGCTATGTGTGTGTATTATGTACAGTATATAATGATTGGATGTTATGTCGAGGGTCCCATATATATGAGCACAAGATGAAATGAAAACTGTGGGAAGTACACGGATGTACATAGAAGTGTGAACCCCAAAAAGTGTCCACATTAGCATGCATGACATTGTACCCATTGTCGTGTGTACTCACTGAGCTCCGGATGGCAAGCCATCTTCGTTGATGAAACTACTCCGTTTTTACACGTGCTGAACATATTGTATAGAAGATTTGGAATATGATACACGGGTTACAACAATGATTAATATTCAGTGACTATCAATGATGTACTCACCAGTAGTTGCAACCATCGGAACAATCCCAGCTATCCCCATCACCATACGTCTTGCCACCTTCAGTACATTCTAATTCCAGAGAAATTCTATTTTACATCAATTATGTCTATGAATTACAATAATAAGAAGAAATTCCGGGGTGTACATACATAAATAAATGTGCAAGGGTTCATTGGTGAAGGTCGAAATGTCATGGTGCCGTGGAGGCATACTGTACCAAATGCCAATCGGCCACCTAGCTACAAATATGCATGCGTGAACATGTATATACACTAGAGCTGGGGATCGGCTGTGATTTTCTAATCGATTATGAGTACATATATATAGTATTTGATTATTGATTAATTGATTAATGATTAGTAATTAAGTGGGCATTATCGGAAACCACTCCCACTTCTTTATACTGAGTAGTCATCCAATTGATGTGAAGTCTTTAGAGTCCTTTTCACATTTCAGGTACACTTAAAGTACAAACTGAACCCATGCAGTGAAGGGTCTGGGTAATTAGGTGGGGGGTAGCTTCCTGTTATACTCAATTACTTCCTGTGAATTACTTGCACTATTAGCGATAATCAGATTTGAAACAAAAATTGAATAAGTAATCAGTCAAGCGATTAAACTTCCTCTTACTAATATACACACAACAACTATCACATGCTCTACACGCTTCACAGCTTTAATAATAGTCCATTTGTGATTAATGGGTAAATATATACATCTAGCAAGGTCCTGTACCGTGTTTACAGCTAGTGTATTTTATTATTGTCCATAGCATCTCAAAGCTAGTGTAACTGTTAGTGATACTGTGACTTTACAATTTTCAATGACACAAGCATTTTAACATTACACCAATATTTAAAGCTATCAAAGTGGTTCATTAAAGCAACTTTTCTTCACCACTTTGCTATTATTTATAACTAGTGAGAGGTCAACGACTTTGCATTAGAAATTCAAGGGCAAATGCTGATTTGTTACATTGCATGGTTGGTGAAGATTGATGATGTTTCATACATATTGCATACTGTTGTTTTGTAATGGTACACACTGGAGTGGAATAATACTTGCAAAATGTATATTTATAGGCTAGAAATCGGGTAGTGCAAACGCGAGTGGTTGTATACTCTCTATGGATCCACCCCTGAAAATTCAGAATGGGCAAAAATCAGGACTCTCTGCTGTAAATCAAAGTGAATATTCATCCATACCAATAGGATATTGACTATAATAATATAGTCTGTCAATTCGGATACAGTCCAACTAAATTAGTAAGTACATTGAAGGACACATCGAATCCATACTTTCCATCAGATACCATATAGCTACTTGCGATCAGTACTGGCTGACATAGTGCACATTCTTTAGGGACTGAGTGTGAAGTGTTAACAGAGGTAGGTGCCAACCAGGGTAGGTGCTAGGCAATTACGTTGCACTCTATGAGGAAAATTACATGATACGCCTCATGAATGCCCGCCGCCCCCGATAATTGGGGTCACCGGGGTCAACAGTGGATGAAAGTATTGTATAGTATGGGTCATTACAATATAATTGTCTAAGTGTTCAAGCTGTTTACATTGAAAGGATGTAAGGTCAGTGTACCATTGGCCTTAGCTACAGTCAACTACAGTATACGTAAATCTAATTCCCAGCCACCAAATTACCATCAACAGCTACCAAGACTGTGAAAATAGACACTCATTGTTATGCGAGGTAATGCACAACATACATAATCAACAGAGTTCAGCATAATATTTTGGTTGCTTTAAGTCATAAATAGGGATACCCAAGGCCCTTTGCTGGTGGTTTTAGTGAATACGATTAACTACCGTATAGCGGGAAAGTTTCGCGGACTAAAAGTTTCGCGAATTTCGCGAAGAAACTGGCATTCGTGAAAGTTTTATTCGTGAACACTCAATGACATAATCGTCTGACAATCAATTAACGCGAAACTTTTTTTTGTGAAATCCGCGAAATTGAGCGATTCGCGAAAGTTTTGTCCCGCGAAACTTTCCCGCTATACGGTACCTGCCCTGATCCAAACCCTATGTTAAATGTTACATCATTGCATGCGGCAGAAAGAGGACAGTTTATTACATTGTATCTTCCAATGCTAAGTACAGTAGTCATTAACCATTGACCCCAGTGACCCCTGCTATTGTAGATGATAGGTACATATGTACACAATATAATGTATTCTCCATTATTATAATACCAAGTATACAGTGAGGTAATTTCTTAGTCCTTCATAAACTAAGACTTCTAAAATTTAGAGTGGAATTGATTTCACTTCCACTCTCATATTACCAATGAAAAAAGTAGTTACTTATTCATCTATCCATAAAGATTTTGCCACTCAAAAATTAGAGCTTTATGGTACTGATATGGGGTGTAAATCCATACTATAAACATACCACCAGCCTTTCCACCATCGTCATCATCGTCATCGTCATCGTCATCATCATCATCATCATCATCATCATCGTCGTCGTCGTCGTCGTCGTCGTCGTCGTCGTCGTCGTCATCGTCGTCATCGGCAATGGATTCCCTCACAACTCCACTCAGCCAAATCAGACTGACCATTGAAACTACTTTAAGCAAACAGACCATTTCTTCTCAATACAATCTTAACAGACAAATACTTCAGAGTTCCCAGAGGTTGAATAAACAGAGAGCTCACTAGTACTGGTATATCTATACTAACAGTTCCTTTAACAGTCTCTTTCACCACTGACTACTTTTTTCCTTTTATCCTGTACCTGTAGCTAAATATAGCCTAGCATATCTATATTCGGTGATAGCAAATACTGGTATACTTTGCTTAGTTTAGTATTGGCTTACTATTGGGTATTGCTAATATGTATTAGTACTAATTGTTGTGTACTCTAGTTGCGCTGTGTAGGAAATCCTGAGTGTCTGGGAATGCTCTGATTGGCCATTTCTGATCCAGTGGTTCTGAAACTGTAACCATGCAACCTCAATTAATAACTATCAATTCACCATGGGATGTATCCTATCCCATGATCCAACTGTAAACACAGATGAAGGAACTGGATGAATCTTAACACACACACACACACACACACACACACACACACTGAAATCATCGCAGCAGTCTGTATATATGTATACCGTAGTGCTTGTTTGCTTGTACATATCTCTGAGGACACACAACACACACATGCACACAGAACGTCCATGTTTGTACAGGGAACATTGCATTTACCACTCTGATACTCAGGAGTACTATAGCTTTATATCTGAATCCGTTTGCTGTTTAACATTCCACTTCACTTGAATTGTTAAACACACCTACCTATTTTCCCAATACGCTACAAGTACGATTTCTCCCTGTATGTCACCTCTTTATCAAACGAAATGAATTGATATCATCGAACATTATAGCTATGGATTATAAAATCATAAATCTTAAAATTGTGATAATTATTGTATTTGTGATAAGTAGTTGATTTAAAGTTCTTCATCTTCCTAATCTATGTTGACGTGAATACTGGTGCCCTACGGACAAGCTTTCTTGGTGGACATAACCGTGCCATTCTTGCATCTGCTGTGGAATGTACATATATTATGAAGAATATGCATATCATATGTTATATATATATATATGTTGAGACAAATAAGATAAACAGTGTATACATTAACCTGCTGAGTAGAAATATTTATTTTTGTTTCTACAGTCTTGAAATGTTTCACAGTAATTTTATTATCGACTTCAGTAGACATTACGTATTCATTACATAAAATTTCATCATGGAGAAATATTAATTGATTGAAAATTCTTTTGTTGGTCATTACTATCCCCTGGAGCAATAGTCTAGACATTTTATTAGGGCAACCTCAATTACAATTTGTCAACTCAATCACTCAATGCACCCTGTGTGTCTCTGTTTAACATATTCTGTGTTGGATAAATAGAATGTCATTCTGGTGTAATGGTAGAGCACAGTGCCAATTTTCTTTCTACTTATTTTGATTCGGTAGTAATTGAATGTAATAATCTTTGACTACAATTTATTCACAGTCATAAATTCACATTCATTCCTCCAGTATTCTGAGGGTCTGTGATACCACCAAATCAGTTCAAAGGATGCCAGTTTGTCTCCTCATCAAATGGATAGATATGTGAATACTTTGACTGAATGTTTCTTACTAAAAATCATTGCTGTCCTCACCACTGGTTGCATCCATCAGAACACGTCCAGGTCTCTCCATGTTTATATGTATTTCCACCTTCTGTACATCCTGTATCAGATGAAGGAATTGAATGAATCTAACCCCAGGTTCACACACATGCACACACACACACACTCAAAACATGCATGTAGACACACATTAAGACAAACGCACATGCACACCGCACATGAGCGCACACACACGCACACACACACACACACACACACACATACGTATGCATGCACACACACGTACACATGCACGACACATCCAAATTCACCTTTTTTGGGACATCTCCTAGGCTTCACACACTTCTTCCCATTCTTAATGACCTTGCCTTTAGGACAGGCACAACCAGGTTGGCAAACTGCAGGGCATTCCACAACAGGATTCCTACAAGTCCCATCACAAGGGGCACACTCCGAGTACCAAATTTGACCCTTGATGGGACATTCTGTCGTGAGGTGACAAGGTAGTATAAGAATTACGTTCAAGGAAGCACATGTGCACTGTCAAATAAGTATTCAATACATAGTATACAATAGTATGGAGTAGAGAGAACTTACTTTTTGGAGGACAAGCTTTTTTAGTTGACGAAACAGTCCCATTAGCACAGGAGCTGGTCCAAAATAAGATTAATATAATAGTTGATGCACAAAATGTGTGACAGTGTGTATATAATACAGTGCCATAGCCACTGAATGTAACATGGTCTAGTTTACCATCATAATTATGTTGATATTGAGCATATAAAGTAGGGGTGTATGAGGCATGCTCCCCCAGGAAAAATTTGATTACTGTGTCAATGCATATGAAGGGAGAAATTCATCTGTTTTCAGCCATTGTACAAGCTATTCGTTTTGCAATTCTGTGGCTTCCCGAACACCGAATTAAGTATAAAAGCAAATGACAAAGAAATTCCTTTCTCCCTAATATTTTGTGGTACTGCCTTGAAAAGGACTTTGATCAAGCCAATACAGGGTTCAGTCTTTTTAGCTGGTGGTATTAATATCCAGAGATGTATTTAATTCCTCAACCGTAGGCCTTGCATAGGCTTATGTACATGAACCTTCCATAACCAGTACTGTATAAGACTAAAATTTAACCAATAAAAATTCTTTATTTCAGTTTTGATTATTTTTCGGCTATAAATAAAGAGCAATTCCATCCTCACCAGGTGTTGCAACCATCAGAGCATGTCCAGGTCTCCCCATGATCATACTTTTTGCCACCTTCAGTACATCCCTCTAAAGTTAATGAAATAGCATGCATAATATTTGAATTATAGTGCAAATTGATTGCTCAGCTCTCTTTAGCAAACACCTCTGTTAATTTAATTTTACTTATACTTCACTTAGTCCCTAGCTATTGCACATGTTCACTGTGTCAACAAGCACATGCAGATATGGTGTGCTCTTTAAGGTCCTTCAAGGCACTTCACTATAATATTATAGGTTGAAGTGTAGTAAGAGGACTGGTATCATTCATATGCAATGAATTGTCATTAAACCACTACAATTTGTATTATTATGGTGAATTTGATTTAAAAATCCAGCAATTAATATCCAAATGATTATAATGAGCATGAACCCACTACAATACATGCGGTAGAAACTCGTTAAGACGAACTGTAAGGATCCATGTACAATATTGATTCTTGTTATCAGATGTTCTTAACAGGATTTGCTTACTATGTGCACACTCCTGCAGCATAGCAAATAATGCTCGAAATGTGGCTTGTGTTAAGCAGCAATTTGTCTTGACGATTTTCTCCTGTTACAGTATGTACTAGGACTGGGAATCAGCTGTAATTTTCAAATCGGTTATCAGTACATATTAACCGATTGAGTAATCAATTGATCACTGGAAGTAATTAAGTGGGCGTAACCGGAAACCACTCCCACTTTAGTACACTGAATACATGTGAAGTGAAGTCCATAGAGTCCTTTTTGAAATTGAAAGCATGGAGTGAAGGTTCTGTATGCTAAGGTAGGGGTGGCTTCTGGTTCTACTCATTTAATCACTTCCTGTGATTAAGCAATTTGCTTCCACTATTAACAATAATCAGATTTGGAATGAAAATTGATTGATCGATTAGCACTAGTATGTACCATACAATATCATGCAATATTCGAAATATTCTTGTGCCAGGTACAAGTCTTTCACATGTTACTCACCTAGGTGACAGTCCCCCAAGTCCACACACCTCTGACCCTTGACAACCTGTCCCTTCGGACAAGCGCAACCAGCTCGGCACCAGAGTGGGCATATTGGGGAAGGATTTTCACAAGTTCCATCACAAGGAGCACATGGGGGATAGAAAATCTGTCCTGTAATTGGACACCCTAGTTGAATATTGACAATATTATTATTAAACACTATTAAACAATATTTTTAGTTTCTATTAATATTGCCATGAATAAATTTTTGTAACTTTAGGTGGTGACAAATCGATGTAGATTGTTGTATACGTATGTGTATCGGAAGGTGTTTATAAGACTGTCACAATGAATATTAATACTATTACATATTGTACTCCAAACCACAGGCATACTGAGATGTGCTTTCACTGTTTTTTGGTATCACGAACAGCTGCCATTTTGACAACACTATAGCAATGAACAGCTTTTAATCCACAATTTGCTTTCAAAGAATATGGTAGATTAATGAGTTTGGCAGATTAACTGGATATTCATTCAATTTGGTACTTGTACATTATTGGTACTGGGAAATTGTGGCAGGTTAAAAGGTTTGGTAGATAATATGGCAGAGGATTAACGAGAATTCACTGTATACAACATACAGGGCCACCTTTGGCAGCCCGAACATTTGTAGAACAGTAAGCTGTGAAACATTTGTCCTTCAATAAGGACAAGGACTAGTCTCAAATCCATACATTTTCACACAAACTGATTTGTTGTGTCCCGAAATACATTTTGGATTTGATACTGGAGAAAGGCATTTTGAAATGGATGGTTTAATAATACCATGCACCTAATAGTCTGGAAATGATAGATGCCTGAATGATGTAAATTCCATGTGTACCCCACATCCCTCACTATCTACAGACCTGAATGATATGCTCACTATAGATGTAAATATTCATATTATCTTAATTAATCCATCTTAACACCATCCACACAGTACCTGAGTCTCCTCCAACAGCAACCACTGTGAGATAGGTCAAAGTGGCCATCAAGACCAAATAAATCTGAAGCAGACCTGCCATTTTTATCAAGCAGGAATATCTGATTCTAATCCAATTTGAAGAGCTTGTTAGAAAGGAGCAATGGTAGAGAATAGTTCACTGAACTAAATACTTTTCGATGTAGTGGTTTGTGTTCCATTCGTACCTGGTTCTGGTTGACACTTGACATGAACACTCTCCTACATCCTGTGTCCCACAGGAAATACACCTACAGTTCTATGAGTACCTTCTATGTTACGGAGTATTACTTCCTGGTACTCGCAAGTGAGTAGATGCTCGTCTGTTGGTAATTCCTACTTTAATTGTTTGCACCAGAAACTGCAACAGTGAAACCTCAATTACAATTTATCAATTGATTGAAATCATGGGATGCATGATGTGTGCATCATGCGGAACAGCTTCCTTAGTAAGCACCCTACCTGGTAAATACTCTTGGTTAGTACTCTGAGGTGAAGCTTGGATACTCTGGAGGAGGTTTCCAGTCACTATAGTGATCAAATTTGTTTAGTGCATAGAAGTTGTAAAATGTGCTTGCCTACAACTCAACGGGTACTTTTGTCTGACTCATGACAAGGTGAGAATGTGTACATCTAGAGGTATACTTGTATACTACTTGATGATGTACTTTCCTACATCAGTGTACATGTGGTTTACTTATAAGAAGCTAAGTAAGGTACTTTTGCACACCTGGGATAGTGTACTTTGGTGCAACTACATGGTGGCCATTTGTACAGTTGAACATGAATTTTTGTACAGTTGTACAGTGTACATGATTAGGGATTCGCAAGTCATTATACAGAAATTCTCTGATTGCCATTTCATATGCCGGTTATGTCATGTAGACACGATTCATAATCCTGTTGTAGCCAGAGCAACATTCACACATTGGAAGACGACAGGCACCGTGATGTATTTGTTATGTATATACCTATATTGAGTACATTAGGCTAAGCTGTTATGTGTGGTTTGTTCTAAGTATATTTTATCATAATATCTGATGCAATTTCTTTACGTAACTACACATGCCATTATTGCCTAAGCATGTAATATGCCATGTTGATTTCATAAAATGGTTATTCTCATTGAATCAGATTCAGAAGCTCGATTTGATATAGTTAGGGATAATATAAAAATAATGGATATTGTGGTTCAGCATGTAATTTACTGTTTTTTACTAAAATTAATGAAGAGTTACCTTTATGGTCTATAATAATGAATGGATTAATTCCTTAGTGAGCCTCTATTGATAAATTGTGATGTCACTTGCTTGATGCAGGAGGACAAGCCATCTCAGTTGATACAACAATGCCATCACGACACGAGCTGTGAAAAGAAACAGACCATGATACACTGAGTGTAACCTCAATAATCCACCACTATTGGCAGTCTCAGTTTTATGGTGGATTAGCAAGTTGGGCAGATTATATAGGGGGGTGGGGGTGGATTACAGAGGTTCCACTCTACTAATATGTTGTTCAGGAGAACATGGCAAACCAATCTAGTGTGATGTATATTGTTCATTCCAAGAACTGGTAACAGATTAGGTATGATTTATATGAAGCATATGCCCAGTAGTGAGGGGGGCTTATTAAGCAATTTTACGAAATTCAACCAGACAAGCTTTTCTGTGATTAGTTAGTGTACAATTATCAATACCATTATTAATACCAGCATTTTACTGACAAAAATAAGAATCCCATGTTAGTACGTAAATCCCACGATATCTGTGAATGGAGATTTGCATCAGATGTATACTCAAAGGATTTGATTGGTCGTTGTTCAATCATGACATTATATGGCTACAATGGGATACATATAGTAGATGTCGTGAAGCATCCTCACCAAGTGTTGCACCCATCAGGACAGCTCCAGGTCTCACCCTCCGGATGGAAAACAAAGCATCCTGTGCGGGTTGAAGAAACACCCTGGTATTAACACACCCATGTGCATTGTAAGGGTAATGTAATACAACATATCGCAAGACATTGCTACACCATTGGATACCATAATATTATTAGTTTGATCTATCCATTAGATAATTCTACTTACCGGGCATTGGAGGACGCTCTGCTCCTACATCCACTGCAGAGAGACAAATTAGAGTAGCCATCAAAGTCAGGAACATTTTCTCTTACAATCGTATGATTGAGCAACTTGAGAGATTACAGTTGACTGATACAGAGTTTAGTTGTACACAGTTGAGGTTCTACAGCTAACTGTGGTCTCACCTCATGGCCTTCTTATACCCTTGGCTGAATCTTGTACTTGGTACTTGTTGACACCTGGTTAAAACTCCTAAACTCTGTATGTAATCCTAATCATAGTAATGCACTATATTATGCAGCTATACATATTATTATTATATTATATGCGTACATATGCCATAATGCCCCAATTATGACTTCAATCATTCACAATGCATAGTGTATAAATTTCCTCAGTATTACAATTGTTCTTAATGATGTAAATTCAAATGTGAATGTGACATAATCATGATGGAAGCCATCAACTCCTACCTAGGAGAGGGTCCCAATTGAAATGCAAGTTTTCTGACTGAGATAAGATTTGAGGATCCTAAGTTGAGATGGACATGTTTGTGTACTTGTTCTACTGCAATCATTTGCATGTACATTGCAGCACACGAATGTCATCATCTGCAGCATTGATTTTCTGTTTAATAGCAAAACTTATTCGAGCTGTACTGCTATTGAGGTGATCTCTAATAGCCAGCCAATGTCAGAAATTATTTACATGAGAAACAATAAAGCTTACGCAAGTCTATTCCCACCGTCAATATTAATCATAATGATTGGATGTATAATATAGAATTCAAATTTGATACTTATCCGATTATGCGCCTTGATGTCATCGTAGCGCATGACCACTCGTGGCCGAATTGAATTCGTTGAGCAGTTGTGATTTGTCTCGCCATGTGTTTGAAATGAGAAACTTCACATTTTAACCCTGAATGAAATCATTAGCATACCTGAATGAAGAAACGACGTTCGGAGTGTCTATACTGCGGAGAAGCATTCATCACGAAGAAGAGCATGTGACGAATTTTGCAGCTGAACTTTAGGATTTTGGCGCGCTTTGTTGGAGAATAACACCCTCATTCAATTATTATTAAGTTGTAGTTCGGTAATAGGGCTATAGTCAATGACAATTTCGGGTTTGATAGAAGCTTCCTCGGCCGAGATAAATTGGATTTTCTACTCCCTACTTTCCTAATGCCAAATGGTGTCATTGGCCGTTAACTGTACTGATGCCAATTGGTGACATTGACGTATAATCGGTTATGCAACATTACAGTAAAATCATTTTTGTATTCCGGGACCCTATACTGATATTACATCTGAAGTAGGATCTATGAATGTAGCTAAGTTCACAAGCCACATATGGAACTGGGGAGTGTTTGAGAATATAGTTCCTAGCATAAACTACGGTTGGGTCAAACATCAGATTGACACACTCCCTCTGCATCGAGCTACATTAAAGAGAGCTTAGCATTTTCTCCCATTCTCTCCTATATTGTAAATTATTATTACTTCCTAAGCCCCTCAAAATGTAGCCAGGGCTCTATGCATGGAAACATGGACAGTCACAAAATATAGTTTCCAACCAAAGCTTGGTCAGATCTAAATCCTTGTTTGACATGCCCCTCTCCAATGAGCTATGCCAGTAGGTGCTCAGTGGTTTCCCTATTGTCTCCCATACCTAGGAAATATCAAGTACATCGGCATGTCTGTAGCTAGGTTTACCAGTCATGATCACAGACAAGAAAGGTTTGTATAATGTATCTAGCACTTTAGTCATGGGAGAAATTTGAAGTAAGTAGAAATTCTCTTAGAAATTAACAACATCATAACCTCAATTACAGTTAAAATTTGTCAATTCCCATGGGATGAGATTTTTGTTGGCAATTTTGCTTCATGCACTATTATATCCCATTACAACAGTACCTAGCCAAGTATGACATTAATGTTTTTACTGTATTGAGGAACATTGTAATGTAAATTACTTATGACTTTCTTTGTGAATAGTATAATACACATGCTTGTGTGTTCTAGTAATATTATATTATGTCTGTTTAAAATGTGCATCATCAAACAAAATATTATTATTTCATCACATAACAATATATGACTTGTACTATTCTGAACATTATAATTAAGTAAAATGTGGTATATAGTTTTAAATGATTTGATCAATGGTTTATCATTAACAAACGAGAAGTATAACATTATATAGTATGTATAGTTTATCATAAAGGCATTTGGATAATATATTCCAGGATATAGGTTTTTGTATTAATTTCTACTGTGTTCCTACTACAATAATAGAGCTGAGAGTTTATGGGCTATATAATATTATTATCTGATTAAGCAGCTTCTGGATGAGCCTATGTTGACAGAATGGGATATCACTTGCTTGACCCTGGAAGACAAACAATCTTGGTAGATGCCACATTTGACATACAAGCATGCACACACACGCACACACACACGTACACACACACACACACACACACACACACACACACACATTTCCAGGTCTAACATATGCACACTTGTGTCATAATCTATATTATATTTTTTATATTTTAGGGTTAAATAACATGGACATTTCTTAATTCTTAAGTGGTATGCATACAAAATATTCTTTATTGGAGCATGCATAAATCAGTATTGTAGTTACTCCCAATATTACATAGCATACCCATGATTCACCTATGCTTGAGTGAATTTCACTGTTTTCAAAACATGAAAATTTTGAAAACATAATAGGTGGTATGTACATTATTTACCTGCATACTAAAGTGCAACACTCACCAAACACACACACACACACACACACACACACACACACACACACACACACACACACACACACACACACACTCACTCACACACACACACACACACACATACATACACACACACATAGAGAATCACTCTAGAATTCACCTTTTTCTAACAATTTGAGCGTCTCACACACCTCCTTCCATTTTTGATCACTTTACCGTGTGGACAGGCACAACCAGGTATACATCCCTTTGTGCAGGGAGGACCAGGATTCCCACAAGTGCTATCACAAGGAGCACACTTGGAATAGTAGATCTGCCCTATGATGGGGCATTCTGTGTATGAGGAGACAATGAAACTCATGTCACTAAGCTTGATATACATTCATATATATTAATACTTATAAGCCATGATTCAGAATCTGCAAGAGTATATATAGCATTATTTTCACTCATATAGCACTTAGATTACCTGGTGGACAGTCTGTTTTGCTAACACACATCCTCCCATCTTGGATCACTTGTCCTGCTGGGCAGGCACAACCAGGTTTACACACTTGGGGACACACAGGATTAGGATTCTCACAAGTCCCATCACAAGGAGCACATTCAGGATAGTATATCTGACCCCTGATTGGGCAAGCTGTTTTGAGGAGACAATGTTTATGTAAGTAATCTTTATATACACTCATGTATGTCGTTATTAATAATAACAAGGAACAATTCTGAATTTGCGCAATTAGCTTCATTTTCATCAATAATACTTGTATCACCTTGTGGACATTCTGTTTTGTTAACACATCTTCTCCCCCGTATGATCACTTGTCCCTCTGGACAGGCACAACCAGGTTTACATTCCAGAGTACACACTGGATTGAGATTCTTACAAGTCCCATCGCAAGGAGCACATTCAGGATAGTAGATCTGACCCCTGACTGGGCATACTGTTATGAAGAGAAATGAAATTCATGTCAGTAATCTTGATATACACTCGTACACACTCAGATGTGATTAGTAATACTTCTTCAAATTCTATAACAGTTACTATTATCTATACACTCCATGCATTGTACTCACTAGGTGGCTCAGGGGGAGATGTTCCTCCTACAACAACCACAGATAGACAAATCACTGTGGCCACTAAAGTCTGGGAATTTAATCCGGCCATTTCTTCATATGATGTTATGATCAGTTGAGGAATTTGAGAGTTTAAACTCGAATGAAACAGAATTTAGTACCCGGTATATGTAGCTAGCTGATTTTGGTCTCATTTGACAGCCTTCTTATAGCCTTGGTCAAACCTTGTACCTTGTACACGTTGACACAAGGTTAAAATTTCTAAACTCTGTACCTTCAGTCACTTGCATGTGTGGCAAACATGTTTGTCTTCAGACATGGTGAGTATTATGTACGTAATAGTTTGCATTGTTCACATGCATACAAAGCGTAGAGCAATTATTACTGGTGTGTTAACAGTCAATAGCTTTGTTACTGTGTTAACAGACAATGGTCCAGGAAAACCTAATTGAGCAGAAAATCATTAATTACTCACATCCTCCTAACTGCAAACCTGTGACCTCAATCATAGTCTGTCAATTAATTTTATCATGGGATATCTGTTATGCAATCGTTCCACTGTACACGTGGTTTCCCCATGACTCCCCAATCGACATATTCCCGTTAGAGAGATTCTCATGATGCAATGTGATGTAATGACTATGTACGTATACAATGCAAATGTTGCAATTGCTTCTGAATAATTTCATAATTATAGTTGGTTTACAGTGGGCAACATAATGTATCACACAAGTTGTGTGAAAATTGCAATCATGTCTGTAGGCCATCACTGTTCACCAAAGTGGACCTCAAGTCTACCAATTGCAACTCACATGGAGGGTTATAGCTAATTAATCTAATCTTGGGTGAGGCATAATGTCAGTGATTATATTATAATAGCATCCGTTACCATAGAAACAGTACTATTATACAGCAATTTTATAATGTATAAAGTGCTACCAACAGTATAAAGCGTTAGCAACGGATGCTATAATGGTTAAGACATGGACACTCGGGCATTATGACATATAAAATACACTCCCCCTCGGTATTTTATATGTCATAATGCCCTCATGCCCATGTCTTAACCACTAAATATTATACCCTTATTACCACTGCTTTGGTATTGATGTTCTCTCTACTCAATGTACACCCATGGCCCATCTTCAGATGATACAGATAACTTCGCTATACTTTGTGACTACCTGTAGGAGAACAATGTCTATGGATTCAATTTTAAATGAACATGTAGACAGTAAACACACATATACAGTGTTCCAGTAAGCCATACTCAAAGAATAAGTGTTCCTGTTACCTAAAAAATGTGTTTAATGAAGTTCGGAAAAATTCCAAACGATGAAATTCAAATCTGAGGAAGAAATAAAGTTTAAATATTACGTTATTAGTACGACTTAGACATGAGGTGATAATACAATTATCACTTGTTGCATGATCACTCATATCTTTATACTGTAGTGGAGTGAGGACTTTCGGTACAGACACACTTGACATCACCACCACTACTGCTGCTGTACTGGTGCAGTGTGAGTGCTCCTCAGTCTGACAATCTCACATGTCAGTCATGTGATGTGGTTTCTCTTTTATGGGAGAGTTCAGGTTATATTATTATTAATCAATTGATCCCCTCAATACATACAGAAAATGGTGACAATTCTCGAAGTAGGTATGTACATATGAGAGTAATCTCGTGTAGCCAGATCATTCATCCATTTCCAATCCAGGAAGTGATAAGAGACAGGGCTGGCTATGCAAGACTAACAGAGAGTTTAAATTTGAGACACAAGAAACCACACAAAATAATGTACACATACATACTCCTCACATGTAGTGTGATTTTATCTTTTTCACAGTATACAACAGGAATTTCCAGGTGGAGGGATAGGGCTCTCCTGATTTTCCATCTCTCCAGTATTGGAGAGCAAGGATACCACCCATTACCTGGAAGCTTCTTGAACAACTAGGGTTACCATCTACATTCAGAGTAGGGGAAAGTTTTAAAATCTGTTAGTTGCAATGGTCTTAGATGGGCAAGGCTTGCCAGTTTTGGCCATGAGCTACATTGAAAGATGTTCAGTGTTATTCTCCCTATACTCTCCCACACATCAGGAAAAAAGCACCCCCAAAGGTAGCTAGAATTACAGGCCTCATGGGATGTCTCTGAGGTTAGGGATAGAATTAGGGTGAATTTAGTTCCCAATCCCATGAATTTAGTACCATGTTACTGACAGATGGTAGGGTCCACTGTACTGACTGGTGGGAGGGTCCACATTACTGACAGGGGGGAGGGTCTACTGTACAGACAGGTGGGAGGGTCCATATTACTGACAGGTGGGAGGGCCCACGTTACTGACAAATTGTCAATTATCAATAGTCATGCAGGTGCCCCCTTTTGAAGGTGCAATTTACCTTGTATTGACCGGCAATTGAACTGATATCAATACTCACCATGGTCCCTCAGCATTCACATGACACATAATGACACAAATAGTCATGATTGTACACAATTCAGGATGTGCTACATGCCTCAAGTGGTCACTACAGCTTCCAGAGAGTCTATATAGGGGAGGGGGCTGGGTGGTAGGAGGGAGGGTCCCTTGTACTGACAGTTGGGAGAGTCTAATGCACTGATATAGGTGGGAGGGTCCACATTACCGACAGATGGGAGGGTCCACTGTACAGACAGGTGGGAGGGTCTAACGCACTGATAGGTGGGAGGGTCCACATTACTGACAGATGGGAGGGTCCACATTACTGACAGGTGGGAGGGTCCACTGTACCGACAGGTGGGAGGGTCCCCTGTACTGACAGGTGGGAGGGTCCACTGTACTGACAGGTGGGACGGTCCCCTGTACTGACAGGTGGGAGGGTCCACTGTACTGACAGGTGGGAGGGTCCACTGTACTGACAGGTGGGAGGGTCCACTGTACTGACAGGTGGGAGGGTCCACATTACTGACAGGTGGGAGGGTCCACATTACTGACAGGTGGGGGGGCCCGCTGTACTGACAGGTGGGAGGGTCCACTGTACTGACAGGTGGGAGGGTCCACTGTACTGACAGGTGGGAGGGTCCACTGTACTGGCAGGTGGGAGGGTCCACATTACTGACAGGTGGGAGGGTCCACTGTACTGACAGGTGGGGGGGGCCGCTGTACTGACAGGTGGGAGGGTCCACTGTACTGACAGGTGGGAGGGTCCATGTTACTGACAGATGGTAGGGTCCATTGTACTGACTGGTGGGAGGGTCCACTGTACTGACAGGTGGGAGGGTCTACTGTACAGACAGGTGGGAGGGTCCATATTACTGACAGGTGGGAGGGTCCACGTTACTGACAGGTGGGAGGGTTCACTGTACTGACAGGTGGGAGGGTCCACTGTACTGACAGGTAAGAGGGTTCATTGTACTGACAGGTGGGAGGGTCCACATAACTGACATTTGGTTGAATCTACACATTATTTGATATAACTGTCATTCTTCGCATCATTGGATATCACTGTATTATACGTACATACGCATTCAGTCAGCTGTAGCTGCATGGCACACATGCTTGTCTTCAAACAGGATATATAAGTATATAGCTTGGTATGTATAAGCACATACACAGTATTATAATAGCACTTATGCAATCGTTCAACTATACACATGGTATACTCCATGACTCCCCCCCCCCTTCCAGATTAACATATTCCCTGTTTGTGGGATAAGGATTCTCATGATGTGGTGCAATGTGCAATGCAAAAAATTGCATTTTAATGAACAACCTGATATAATATTATATCACAAGTGAGGCCTGCATTAGGCTCTAGCAATATTGAATGAGAGTTGCCATGGGTGTCTGTAGGCCATCACTGTTCACCAAAGCAGACATCAAGTCTCCCATCCACACTGGATCTTACCAGTGGAAGTTTCATCACTCATAACCATGCACAGCCTCCCCAGTGTCCATTCAACACATATTGTGCTGGGTATACCATTGTGACTATACCATTTCTATCGACAAACTTACTTGGTGATAGATTCCTCGATCATGCATGTAACAACAGAAATGGCTGTATATACCGTATAGTGGAAAATGTTTACAGAAGAAAATTTGGCAATTTCACGCTACAACAATTTCACAATAATGATTTCATCATTAGTTTGATATATCCAGTTTCAGAGGATTTGATCACTTGTATTTATTATTATTGAATCAGAAGCTCAAGTGCATAATATAGTTAATGATAAAAGCAAATGGATAATATAGTCCAGGATATAAATTTTGCATTAATTCTATTGTGTTCCTACTAATAGAGCTGAGAGTTTATGGCCTATTATAATATCATTATCTAATTAATCAGCTTCTGGATGGGCCTATGTTGATAGAATGGGATATCACTTGCTTGAGCCTGGAGGACAAACAATCTTGGTAGATGTAACATTGCCATACACAGTGCACACACACACACACACACACACACACACACACACACACACACACACACACACACACACACGCATGCACACACACACAGAACACACACACGTGCATTTTCATACACATATATACAACACACGCACACATATGAAGGTATGACATTTGTACATAGAACCTGGTTTCAACATTCTTACTTAGTGGTAATAGTTCAATTTACATCATATTCTATTTTGTGTTGGATAAAACACTATGTTTGACCTATGAAGCTTCAGGTGAAAGTTAGATATGTATTCATCACAAATAATCCCAACATCTCTGTTCTCAAGAAAATTCACAAGACTGCGTGGAAACTTCACAGAAGCTATGAAAGAATTTCATCAACCGTTAAATCTTCAAAATAGTTAATCTGAACAAAACTCTGGTGTGCATATGAGATATTTCTTAGTGAAGAATGAATTAGTCACAGCTTTAGTCTAAGTATCATGTAAAAACACTCATGACTCGCTACGCTTTATCAAATTTCACTTTTTAAACACAGAAACTAAGTTTTGAAAACATAATAGACCGGTGGTATGTGCATGTTATGCCTGTATCCACATGTACACACACATACATAGAGAGTGACACTTGAAATCACCTTATTTCTAACAGTTCTTGGGTTTCACACACCTCCTCCCATTTTTGATCACTTTACCAGGTGGGCAGGCACAACCAGGTCTACATATTGGCAGACACCCCGCCACATCAGGATTCTCACAAGTATAATCACAAGGAGCACATTTAGGATAGTAGATCTGACCCTTGATTGGGCATGCTGTTATGAGGAGACAATGAAATTCATGTAAGTAATCTTGATATACACTCATATTATATAGACGTGGTTATCAATAATATTGATAAGGGGCAATTCAGAATCTACTGTAATAGGTTTATTTTCACTCAATGACAGTTTGTAATTATACTAATATTATCGCGCACACACACGCACACACACACACACACACACACACACACACACACACACACACACACACACACACACACACACACACATGCATGAACACTAAAACACACACATACATACATTTGAAGGTATGACATTTGCACATCTGTGTCTCTGTATTCATCTTACAGTTAAATAATGAAATGGAACCTGTTTTTAATATTCTTAACTAGTGGCAATAGTTCAATGTACATCAAGTTCAATTTTGTGTCAGATAAAACACTAAGAAAGGTAGATGTATTCAAAATGTATAATCTCTAATAACTCCACTCTATTTCTAAGAAGTGCAGCATTTTTGAGCTTTAATAACATAAAAAACATCTGAACATGTCAAAAGTGAAATTCTCTCCCAAAATTGGGTGCAATTGTGGGATAGTATTTCACTTTTCACACACACACACACACACACACACACACACACACACACACACACACACATACATGCACACACAAAAAACACGTACATTTGAAGGTATGACATTTACACATCTGTGTCTCCATGTTTTATCTTAAGGTCAAAAGAATAACATGGAACCTGGTTTTAACATTCTCAACTAGTGGCAGTAGTTCAACATACATCTTGTTCAATTTTGTGTCAGATAAAACACTAAGAAATCTGGAGATGTGTTCACAAGGCATAATTTCAAAACTCCACTCTGATATTAAGAAATGCAGCATTTGGAGTTATAATACAGTGAAACCTTGCTAATCCGACACCTCTATAATCCAACATTCTCTCTAATCCGACCATTATAGGAGGTACAGTCACCATACATAAGTATGGTTAAGAGGCATTCCATAATCCAACAACCTCCTAATCCAACATTATTCTCAGGTCCCATTGAGTGTCGGATTAGAGAGGTTTCACTGTAACATAAAACCCATCTGAACACGACAACAGTGAAATACGCTGGCAAAATTGTATCTGATCATTTTACATAGTGAGAATTTAGTCCTAATTGGCTATCAGTTTGTTGATAAGCAGTAAACATTAATTTTGGAAGCTCTTGCCCTTCATGTATGTACATCTCAGCCTTTGTCACATGGATGTTGATTTGTGGAGATTAGAAATTTCAATATGTTTCACATAAGACTGTGTGAATACTTTCGGCAAGAGTTTCGGCAACCATTGCAAGTTTGAAATGGTTGATCTGAATGAACTCTATTATGCATACTTATTATTCTTTAGTGAAGCATAAATTAGTCTCAGCTCTAGGTTTTGAAACATAATGGACAGTATGTGCATGTTATACCTGCATACATATGTACAAACATACAGAGAGAGTCACACTTGAACTCACCTTTACCACACTTCTCAGGTTTCACACACCTCCTCCCATTTTTGATCACTTTACCAGGTGGACAGGCACAACCAGGTCTACATATTGGCTGACACCCCGTCACATCAGGATTCTCACAAGTAGTATCACAAGGAGCACATCTAGGATAGTAGATCTGACCCTTGATTGGACATTCTGTTGTGAGAAGACAATGAAATTCATGTAAGTAATCTTTATGTGGCTTTTAATATAAACAACAGTTCAGAATCTGCATTACTAGGTTTAATTTGACTCATATTATATTATATATTATCGCATGATGAAGTCGACATACTTCAAAACGACCGGTATGGTGGTATTTGCCGTACTTGCACTGCAGTGTAGTATTTCTTAAGCACCCCTCCTTATATGGTCATGCTAATCAACACTTTCAGAGGTCATTGTCAATCTCGTACTGGTGTATAATTTTCTTCGTTGGCGTGATATGTTCCGATCTGTTTTTATGGTAAGGTGCCCTGATCCCCAAACGCTTCCTAATTTCGGACACTTTGAATTGCTGTGCAGAAATTTTTCTTCACGAACGGATCAAGTTTGTTGTCAAACCTATCTCCAATCTACGAAGCAACGTTTAAAAGTTTAACTTAATAACCGATTATCGTACTTGATATTAGAAAGTAGAAAGCGTCCAGAATTATGGCACCACACCATACTCAGTTCTTGAAAATCGTCATCGTCTAAATCGAATGACCTACTCAATAGCTAGTGGCTGGTTTTCCTTACTGCTGGAGGGCTGCAAATGCATACAATAGGTCGTTTTGGTACGAAGAGAAACAAAATTACCTAAATTATCGATGTGAGGGGAGGAAACAGTATCAAAGTTTTGAATTCAAACATACTGCGCACTTCCTATATAGGCAGCTATTTTGCAATAAGCTAATTACTACATGCTCGCTATGCAGCATTGTGTTGTTTACTGCATAGAGAGTGTGTAGTAACTAGTACATATTACATTCATATCACCTGGTGGACATTCGGTTTTGTTAACACATTTTTTTCCATCTTTGATCACTTGTCCTATCGGACAGGCACAACCAGGTTTGCATATTGCAGGACACGGCACAATAGGATTCTCACAAGTTCCATCACAAGGAGCGCAATCAGGATAGAAGATCTGACCCACAATCGGCCCTGGGCATCCTGTTTTGAAGAGACAATATAATAATGTGCAGAAGTAATCTTGATCCTACACTCATACCCACTCACATGTGATTACGAATACTACTTCAATTCTATAAATATTACATGTACACTCTACGCATTCTACTTACCAGGTGGCTGAGGAGGAGATGTTCTACCCACAGCAACCACAGAGAGACAACTCAGAGTGGCCACAAAAGTCAGGAAATTCAATCCAACCATTTCTTCTAATAATCGTATCAGTTGAGGAATTTCAGGGTTTGAACTTGAATGAAACAGAGTTTAGTTTCCGATACGTATCCCTACGAGCTGATTGTGGTCTTCCTCAAGGGCCTACTTATATTCTAGGTCCAAGGCTTGTACCCTGTACAGGTTGACACAAGGTGAAAACTCCTAAACTCAGTACTATACAATTCCCCAAACACTATAACGCCCCTATCTTACAGCAATCATATGATACACAGTGTTACAAAACTGTGAATAATAGTACAAATTCAAAATTAATGTAAATTAATGTGATATTATGAGAGTAGCCATCAACATCTCCCTGTCTCCAATTATTGTGTACTTGTTGGAGTTCTACTCCATTACTTGCATGTACATTGTGGCACACACGATTTGTTTTTGTTGGATACAATCTGTTGCTAGTAATAGAAAGAAATTCTAGCATTTTGCAATACATGGTGAAGAGGGTTCACTATACTGACAGGTGGGAGGGTCCACTGTACTGACAGGTGGGAGGGTCCACTGTACTGACAGGTGGGAGGATCCACTGTACCAACGGGTGGGAGAGTCCACTATACTGACAGGTGGGAAGGTCCACAGTACTGACAGGTGGGAGGGTCCACTGTACTGACAGGAGGGAGGGTCCACTGTACTGACAGGTGGGAGGGGCCACTGTACTGGGAGGGTCCACTGTACTGACAGGTGGGAGGTTCCACTGTACTGACAGGTGGGAGGGTCCACTGTACTGACAGGTGGGAGGGTCCACTTTACTGATATATGAAAAGGTATACATTAGTGACAGATTTGATGATTCATGTTAGCAGGTGGATGTTAATATGTCACAGGATGGCAATGTAATGCATGTGTATGTATCTGTTCATTGAGGTGATTGTATGGCGATCATACCATATTATATCATATCATAATATGGCAGCAAGCATTTTTTATTCGTAACTTGTTTTTGTAATAGTGAATATTATTATTGTGCCAACTTCTGTAAATGTTGCATCATCCAGGAAAACCCAATTGAGCAGAAATTCGTAATTGTTTACGTCTATGCTCCTGTGATCATAACTGTAACCATGGAACCTCAAGCGTAGATATCTGCTATGTATTCCCCAACATACATGTACACATGATATACACAAGACTCATTGATCGACATTTTTCCCTGAGCATTAGTGTGAATAGATGTAGTGGCCATATTTCTGAATGAGTTGCATTATACTGGCCAGTGAGTAACGTGTCCATATCATCTCTACATACACTTGCATTGATGTCCTCTCTACAGTATATACATGACCTGCAGGTGCTACAGATCTTGTATTGACCACCCAGATGACATTAGCTACTAGTCCCCACACATCTTTCCTATGGTGTTGACACCACACATAGTAACAACAATGTATGTTGTTATTGTGCATGGCATTGCATGCATTTACACCACTCTGGAGATGCTACAGATCATTGTGGTGGCCAGCTATAGTAGTTTCATTGCCAAGTCTCCCCAGTGTCCATATTACAAAATTGTCAATTATCAATAGTCCTGCAGGTACCCCCTTTTGAAGGTGCAATATACCTTGTATTGACCGGCAATTGAACTGATATCAATACTCACCATGGTCCCTACGCATTCACATGACACATAAAATGACACAAATAGTCATGATTGTACACAATTCTTGATGTGCTACATGCCCCAAGTGGTCACTACAGCCTCCAGAGAGTCTATATAGGGGAGGGGGCTGGCTGGTAGGAGGGAGGGTCCCTTGTACTGACAGATGGGAGGGTCTAACGCACTGATAGGTGGGAGGGTCCACATTACTGACAGATGGGAGGGTCCACTGTATTGACAGATGGGAGGGTCCACATTACTGACAGGTGGGAGGGTCCACTGTACTGACAGGTGGGAGGGTCCACTGTATTGACAGATGGGAGGGTCCACATTACTGACAGGTGGGAGGGTCCACTGTATTGACAGACGGGAGGGTTCACTGTACTGACAGGTGGGAGGGTCCACTGTACTGACGGGTGGGAGGGTCCACTGTACTGACAGATGGGAGGGTCCACTGTACAGACAGGTGGGAGGGTTCACTGTACAGAGAGGTGGGAGGGTCCACATTATTGACAGATGGGTGGGTCCACATTCCTGACAGGTGGGAGGGTCACAGTACTGACAGGTGGGAGGGTCCACTGTACTGACAGGTGGGAGGGTCCACATTCCTGACAGGTGGGAGGGTCCACTGTATTGACAGGTGGGAGGGTCCACTGTACTGACAGGTGAGAAGGTCCACTGTACTGACAGGTGGGAGGGTCCACATTACTGACAGGTGGGAGAGTCTACTGTACAGACAGGTGGGAGGGTCCATGTTACTGACAGATGATAGGGTCCATTGTACTGACAGGTGGGAGGGTCCACTGTACTGACAGGTGGGAGGTTCCACTATACTGACATTTGGTTGAATCTTCACATTATTAAATATCACTGTCATTCTTCACATTATTGGATATCACTGTATTATACATACATATGCATTCAGTCAGCTGTAGCTGCATGACACACATGCTTGTCTTCAGACAGGATATATAAAATAGCTTACGTACATACACAGTATTATAATAGCAATTATTATTGTTGTATTAACAGGCAGTAGCGCCATTACTGTGTTAACAGACAATAACTCTGCTATATCATCCAGGAAAACCTAATTGAGTAGGAACCCATTAATTACTCACATCCTCCTAACTGCAAACCTGTGACCTAGATCATGATATGTTGATCAATTTTATCATGGGATATCTGTTATGCAATCGTTCCACTATACACATGGTATACTCCATGACCCCTCAGATATACATATTCCCTGTTGGAGAGATAAGGATTCTCATGATGTGATGCAATGTGCAATGCAAAGTTGCATTTTTATGTGCAACCTGATATAATATATCACACATGAGGCCTGCATTAGCCCCTAGCAATATTGTGTGAGAGTTGGGTGTAGGCCATCACTGTTCACCAAAGCAGACATCAAGTCTCCCATCTCACACTGCATCTTACCAGTGGAAGTTTCATCACTGATCACCATGCACAGCCTCCCCAGTGTCCATTCAACACATATTGTGCTGGGTATACCATTGTAACTATACCATTTCTATTGACAAATCTACTTGGTGATAGATTCTTCGATCATGCATGTAACACCTGAAATGGCTGTATATACTGTATAGTGTAAAATGTTCACAGAAGAAATTTTGCAATTTCACGCTACAACTGTTCCACAGTAATGACTTCATCATTTTTTATTGATATTTTGCCTATGTGTTTTGATATTTCTAACCCCAATGTACCCCCATGCTAGACATAATAGTGACACTATAGTGTCCATATGGCCCACAGCATGCATGTACACCCTTCTACATGGATGTGCTACAGACCTTGTAGTGACTAACAATGGCAGTATCAATACATGTCCCCATGATCTCCCTAGTATCCTCAATGTCCACATACTGTAGATTATACCATTTCTATTCACAAATGTACTTGGTAATTCTTCCTGCAAATAACACATGTAATGGCTGTGTATACTGTATAGCGAACACATTTCACGTTTTCGCACTCAAACTATAATTTTGCAGTGATATTGTGATTTGTGCTTTGATATTATTGCTTGTGAGGATTTTATGAGTAAACATTTGCGAATTGGGCCAAATTGTAAAAGACACAAAATTTTGACCTCATGAAATTATACACACAATTCCATTATGCAGATACAAAGCATTACATAATATGATTGTATGATTCAGAATTTTTATAATATCTTCTGCTGTCCAAAATGTCATGCTTATTTTTCGGAGATGAACTGACATTTTTCTCATCTTCCGACTCAACAAAGCTTGGATTTGGATACATCACAATGCAATCTTCTATTTTCTTGATTTTGTATTTTCCTTTCAGGTGCTTATCAATGTTCAAGCAGACTCTACACGTCACTATGGCAACCAGCAGTAATGCTAAGAATACTAACCCTCCGAACAGCCATGCCAGTATGTCTAGTGTGACAAAGAGGGAGTGTCTAATATCAACATCGATCCACAGCTCAATTTACAATCTTGTGTGTATGTATTCTGTATTATCACATACAACAATTTAATGCCTTAAAAACTATTATACTGTGATCCCACAGAATATGTATGTTTAATTTTATACTTATACATGGTATTCTAACTGTACCAAACCCTTACTTTATCTGCTTTAATTTCTTGGAATATGTATGGGTTTTATATGCACATAAATAATAATAAACTTTAATATCCAGTTAATCTGCCAAACTCAATATTCAACTGTATCTTCAGAAAACAATATGTAGGTGGCTACTATGTGTATAGAAATGCAAAATTATTTGTGTACTCGTGTGTTTGGGAGAGTGTGTGTGTGTGTGTGTGTGTGTGTGTGTGTGTGTGTGTGTGTGTGTGTGTGTGTGTGTGTGTGCGTGTGCATGTGTGTGTGTGTGTGTGTGTGTGTGTGTGTGTGTGTGTGTGTGCGTGTGCATGTGTGTGTGTGTGTGTGTGTGTGTGTGTGTGTGTGTGTGTGTGTGTGTGTTCACTGCCACTCAGATGACTGGACATAATAACTTGTACATGCTTATACGTAGATCTTACCTTCCAGAATAACAGGTAAAGCCTCTATATTCCCACTCTCAACCTGTACCTTGTGTCCACCTGCCTTAAAGTGTGTACCAATGTCCATCAGAGCTGAATGGCAGCACTAGTCCTGTCAGTGTCTTACAGCTGGGGATGGTATAGAAGACATATGCACTGTATGCGTAGTTATGTGTGACACAGTTGTTGTTGTTGTTGACACAGGGGATGTGTGTGTTCACCTCCCTACACCACACAACACTAAACCCACACCTGTAAACAGACCTCAGATTGACAGTATTAAACTCTGTCTTTCAGTGAAATGACATATTATATATATTTCTTCAATGCTGGAATGTATGGTGAACAACAGCATATTATATATATATATACGTAGTATATGGTATTAAGTGGTATACTGTGCTACACATACTAAGTACAGGACCACCTCGACCGTGGGACCACTTTAGTAATGGTTCTTTAGTTGGTCAGTTCTACTGAACACTTATCATCACATTATTTGAGGTTCGTTTGTTAAGTCACTGGAGAGTGTGTTGTGGGTGTACTCAACTCACTTTATTACTGGACCAATCCCTATAATTTGAACTCAGGATCAAACAACTGAATCTGTCAGTGGTGATGCCTCTTTCCTCATCACTGTTTGTGGGTTGGGTTTTGAAGTTGGAATGGAAACTCATTTCCTCCTTTGTGAGGTGAAGGATGTTATGACCTGGTGCACACCAGTGTTGAGTGTACATCATGTGAAGCCATAATACATCATGTGCACAACCCATGTATTCTTTACCTATCAGTATTTTATACAGTGCATGGGACTACTAACAAAGGTAGCCCCTTAAAATATTATTATTATTATTATCACTATTTTTAATATATTAGCATCTTTATTATTATTATTTATGTTACGCATTAAAAAAAAATATTGATTATAATATTATATTATTATTATATAATTATTCTATATCATGAGATTCATTATGCATAATATGCTATAACTGTGAGCATATGACGTACGTCTATAGCTGTAAATCCTTTCTTTCAGGCAAAACGTAGTAATGTAGATCCCAAGTGAGTAGAAATATCCTGATTGCCATTTCTGACATATGCTGGAAATTTTGCTTCATATTATTTATAATAATATCCCATCATTGCAGTACGTAGCAAAGTATGACATTCATGTATTGTGTGATCAGTGGCATTGTAATGTACGTCATGTATGACTTTCATTGAATAATAATAATGTTGGCTGTTCAATTACTCAATAAGTAAACATATACATTACCTTATGCATAATAATAATTCTTATGTGCATGATATGCCACATTCAGTTTCAAATGATTTGATCACTTGTATTTATTATTATTGAATCAGAAGCTCAAGTGCATAATATAGTTAATGATAAGAGCAAATGGATAATATGGTCCAGGATATAAATTTGCATTAATTCTACTGTGTTCCTACTAATAGAGCTGAAAGTTTATGGCCTATATAATATTATTATCTAATTAATCAGCTTCTGGATGGGCCTATGTTGATAGAATGGTATATCACTTGCTTGAGCCTGGAGGACAAACAATCTTGGTAGATGCACCATTAACACATACACACACACACACACACACACACACACACACACACACACTCACACACATTTGAAGGCATGACATATGCACATATGCATGGAGCCTGGTTTTAACATTCTTATACTTGGTGGCGATAGTTCAATATACATCATAATCTATTTTGTGTTGGATAAAACACTAAGTTTGACCTATGAAACTTCAGATGAAAAGTAGATATGTATTTGTCACAAATAATCTCAACATCTCTGTTCTCAAGAAACTTCACATGAGACTCTGTGGAAACGGAAGCTATGAAAGAATTTCATCAACCATTAAATCTTTGAAATAGGTGATCTCAACAAACTCTGGTGAGCATATGAGATATTTCTTAGTGAAGAATGAATTAGTCTCAGCTTTAGTCTGAGTATTATGTAAACACTCATGACTCACTACGCTTTATCAAATTTCACTTACTTAAACATAACAGCTAAGTTTTCAAAATGTAATAGGTGGTATGTACATGTTACACCTGTATCCACATGTACACGCACATGCACAGAGAGTCACACTTGAAATTACCTTTCTAACAGTTCTTGCGTTTCACACACCTCCTCCCATTTTTGATCACTTTTCCAGGTGGACAGGCACAACCAGGTCTACAAATTGGCAGACACACCCCCGCATCAGGATTCTCACAAGTAGTATCACAAGGAGCACATTTAGAATAGTAGATTTGACCCTTGATTGGGCATTCTGTTATCAGGAGACAATGAAATTTATTTGTGTAATCTTGATATACACTAATGTACGTGATAATTAATAATATTAAATTCTGTATACATCAATAGGTTTATTTTTCACTCATCTTGTAATTATACTAGTATTATCACACACACACACACACACACACACACACACACACACACACACACACACACACACACACACACACACACAGACACACACACACAGACACACATGCACAGGCGCACACACATGCACATGCACACACACACACACACATGCACGCATGCACGCACACACACATGCACGCACACACATGCACATGCACACACACACGCACATACATGCATGCACAATAAACACATACATTTGAAGGTATGACATTTACACATCTGTGTCTCCATGTTTTATCTTAAGGTCAAAAGAATAACATGGAACCTGGTTTTAACATTCTTAACTAGTGGCAATAGTTCAACATACATCTTGTTCAATTTTGTGTCAGATAAAACACTAAGAAATGTGGAGATGTGTTCACAAGGCATAATTTCAAAACTCCACTCTGATATTAAGAAATGCAGCATTTGGAGTTATAATAACATAATACCCATCTGAACATGACATCAGTGAAATACACTGGCAAAATTGTATCTGATCATTTTACATGGTGAGAATTTAGTCCTAATTGGCTATCAGTTGTTGATAAGCAGTAAACATTAATTTTGGAAGCTCATGCCCTTCATGTACCTACATCTCCACCTTTGTCACATGGATGTCAATTTGTGGAGATTAGAAATTTCAATAAGTTTCACATGAGACTGTGTGAATGTTTTGCCAAAAGATTTTTGACAACTGTCACAAGTTTAAAATGGTTGATCTGAATGAACTCTAGTATGCATACTTGATATTCTTTAGTGAAGCATAAATTAGTCTCAGCTCTAGGTTTTGAAACATAATGTACAGTATGTGCATGTTATACCTGCATACATATGTACAAACATACAGAGAGAGTCACACTTGAACTCACCTTTACCACACTTCTCAGGTTTCACACACCTCCTCCCATTTTTGATCACTTTACCAGGTGGACAGGCACAACCAGGTCTACATATCGGTAGACACCCCGTCACATTAGGATTCTCACAAGTAGTATCACAAGGAGCACATCTAGGGTAGTAGATCTGACCCTTGATTGGGCATTCTGTTATGAGAAGACAATGAAATTCATGTAAGTAAACTTTATAATATGGTTTCAGAATCTGCATTACTAGCTTTAATTACACTCATATATTATGTAATATTACATTTATATCACCTGGTAGACATTCCTTTAGGTTAACACATTTTTTTCCATCTTTGATCACTTGTCCTCGTGGACAGGCACAACCAGGTCTGCATATTGCAGGACATGGCACAATAGGATTCTCACAAGTCCCATCACAAGGAGCACAGTCATGATAGAAGATCTGACCCTGGATTGGGCATTCTGTTGTGAGAGAGACAATGACATTATGTGTAAGAGAAATCTTGATCCTGCACTCATACCCACTCACATGTGATTAGGCTACTTCAAATTCTATAACTATCTCCTATACACTCTACACATTCCACTTACGAGGCAAAGGGGGAGATGGATAAGGGGGAGATGGATAAGGAGGAGATACTCCCTCCACAGCAACCATAGAGAGACAAATCAGAGTGGCCACAAAAGTCAGGAAATTCAATCCAACCATTTCTTCGAATAATCTTATCAGTTGAGGAATTTCAGGGTTTGAACTTGAATGAAACAGAGTTTAGTTTCTGATACGTATTCCTACGAGCTGATTGCGGTCTTCCTCAAGGGCCTACTTATAGCCTAGGTGAACCCTTGTACCCTGTACGGGTTGACACAAGGTTGAAACTCCTAAACTCAGTACTATATTTCCCCATACACTATAACGCCCTTATCTTACAGCAATCATATAATACACAGTGTTACAATAATGTGAATAAATATACAAATTCAAATGTAAATGTGATATTATAAAGGTAGCCATCAACATCTCCCTGTAACTTTTGTATACTTGTCGGAGTTCTACTCTTTACTTGCAAGTACATTGTGGCACACACGTCAGCATCCTGAAAATTATTTTTTTTTGTTGGATACCATCTGTTGCTAATAATAGAAAGAAATTCTAGCATTTTTGCAATACATGGTTAAGAGGGTTCCCTATACTGACAGGGGAGGGTCTACGTTACTGGCAGCTGATAGGGTCCACATTACTGACAGGTGGGAGGGTCCACTGTACTGACAGGTGGGAGGGTCCACTATGCTGTCAGGTGGGAGGGTCCACGGTACTGACAGGTAGGAGGGTCCACTATACTGTCAGGTGGGAGGGTCCACTGTACTGACAGGTGGGAGGGTCCACTATACTGACAGGTGGGAGGGTCCACTGTACTGACAGGTGGGAGGGTCCACTTTACTGACAGGTGGGAGGGTCCACTGTACTGATAGGTGGGAGCGTCTACGTTGGCGACTGACTTAATAATTCATGTTAGCAGTTAAAGCAAATGTTGAAATGTCATAGTAACATGAGCATATATGTATCTGTACATTGAGATGATTGCATGGCGATCATAATATTATTCACGTCTTTAGACATGTATATGGTAGCAAGCATGTTCTATTCGTAACTTGTTTTTGTAATAGTGAATATTATTATTGTGCTAACTTCTGTAAATGTTGCATCATCCAGGAAAACCTAATTGAGCAGAAACTTGTAATTGTTTACATCTATGCTCCTGTGATCATAACTGTAACCATGCAACCTCAATTGTAGATATCTGCTATGTATTCCCCAACATACATGTACACATGATATACACAAGACTCACTGATCGACAAATTTCTCTGTCGGAGAGATAAGTATTAGTGTGAATAGATGTGGTGGCCATGTTTCTGAATGAGTTGCATTATACTGACCAGTAAGTAACGTGTCCATATCATCTCTACATACTCTTGCATTGATGCCCTCTCTACCGTATATACATGACCTGCAGGTGCTACAGATCCCATATTGACCGCCCAGATAACGTTAGCTACTAGTCTCCACACAGCAATGAATGTTGTTATTTGTGCATACATGCATTCACACCACTCTGGAGATACAGATCGTTGTGGTTGCCAGCTATAAAAGTTTCATTACCAAGTCTCCCCAGTGTCCATATCACATAAAATATCAATAATCATGCAAGTGCACCCTTCTGAAGGTGCAATTTACCTTGTGTTGACCGGTAATCGAACTGATATCAATACTTACCATGGCACCTCAGCATTCACATGACACATAATGACACAAAAATCCATGATTGTGCACAATTCTGGATGTGCTACAGGTCTCCAGTGGTCACTACAGCCTCCAGAGAGTCTATATGCGGGGGGGCTGGCTAGCAAGAAGGAGGGTCTCTTGCATGTACTGGCAGATGGAAGTGTCCAATGCACTGACAGGTGGGAGTGTCCACATTACAAACAGGTGGGAGGGGCCACTGTGCTGACAGGTGGGAGGGGCTACTGTACTAACAGGTGGGAGGGTCCATTGTACTGACAGGTGGGTGGGTCCACTGTACTGACAGGTGGGAGGGTCCACTGTACTGACAGGTGGGAGGGTCCACTGTACTGACAGGTGGGTGGGTCCACTGTACTGACAGGTGGGAGGGTCTACTGTACTGACAGGTGGGAGGGTCTACTGTACTGACAGGTGGGAGGGTCTACTGTACTTACAGGTGGGAGGGTCAACAATACTGATAGGTGGGAGGGTCTACTGTACTGACAGGTGGGAGGGTCCACTGTACTTACAGGTGGGAGGGTCCACAATACTGATAGGTGGGAGGGTCTACTGTACTGAAAGGTGGGAGGGTCTACTGTACTGACAGGTGGGAGGGTCCTCATTACTCACAGGTGGAAGGGTCCACTTTACTCACAGGTGGGAGGGTCCACATTACTGATAGGTGGGAGGGTCCACATTACTGATAGGTGGGAGGGTCTACTGTACTGACAGGTGGGAGGGTCCACTATACTGACAGGTGGGAGGGTCCACATTACTGACAGGTGGGAGGGTCCATATTACTTACAGGTGGGAGGGTCCACTGTACTGACAGGTGAGAGGGTCCACTGAACTGACATTTTGTTGAATCTTCACATTATTGGATATCACTGTCATAACTACAGTACATATATATGTACATGGGCAGTGAGTCAACTGCAGCTGCATGGCAAACACATGCCCTTCTCCAGACAGGATATATAAGTATATAGCTTGTATTGTTTATGTACATACACAGTAATATAGCATAATAATTGTTGTATTAACAGACAATAGCGCCATTACTGTGTCAACAGACAATAACTCTGCTACATCATCCAGGAAAACCTTACTGAGCAGGAACCCATTAATTTCTCACATCCTCCTAACTGCAAACCTGTGACCTCGATCATAATCTGTCGATCAATTTTATCATGGGATATCTGTTATGCAATTGTTCCACTATACACGTGGTTCCCCCATGACTCCCGTATGGTAAACCCCATGACTCCCTGTTAGAGAGATGAGGTTTCTCATGATGCGATGTGATGTACAATGCAAAGTTGCATTTTAATGAGCAACCTAATGTCATAATATATGACACAAGTGAGGCCTGCATTAGGCTCTAGCAATATTGTGTGAGAGTTGCCATGGGTGTCTGTAGGCCATCACTGTTCGCTAAAGCAGACATCAAGTCTCCCATCCACACTGCATCTTACCTGTGGAAGTTTCATCACTGATCACCATGCTCAGCCTCCCCAGTGTCCATTCAACACATATTATTGTGCAGGGTATACCATTGTAACTATACCATTTCTATTGACAAATCTACTTGGTGATAGATTCTTCATACATACGTAAAACACCAGTAATGGCTTTTATACCATAATATAGTGTAAAATGTTCACAGAATAAAATTTCGCGCTACAACAATCATTCCACAGTAATGATTTCATAATTTGTGTATTGATATTTTACCTTTGTGTTTTGACATAATAACTTGTACATGCTTATACACAGATCCCTCCTTCCAGCCTCTATATCCCCACTCTCAACTTGAACTTTGTCTACTTGGCTCAATGCATGCACTGACGTCAATCAGAGCTGAATAGCAGCACTCTAGTCCTGTCAGTGTCTTACAGCTGGGGATTGTATGGAAGACATATGCACTGTAGTTATATGTGTGGTGCTGTTGACACAGGGGAATGTGTGTGTTCACCACCCTATACCACACAACACTAAACCCACACCTGCAATATAAACTAACCTCAGAATGATGGTATATTTCCTCCTTCTTGAGGTGAAGGATGTTATGACCTGGTTGAGTGTACATTGAGTGAAGCCATAAAACATCATATGCACACCTATGTATTCTATACTCAATTAGTATAATAATGATATAATTCTTCTATCAGTATAATATCCAGTGGGTCCACTATTATTATTTGTGTCCTGTCATAGTGTCCAAATGCAAATTATGACATTGTGTGAGGGTGCATTTAGCACACACACAAACACACACACACAAGCACAAACATAAACACAAACGTACACACACACACACATGCACTTGCACATATATACGCACATACATTTATGCACACACACACAAACACACACACACACACACACACACACACACACACACACACACACACACACACACACACACACACACATGTACACACAGGCACGCACACACACGCACACAAATACACACACACACAAACACACACACACGCACACACACTCACACACACATGCACACACACACATACACACACACACACACACACATACACACACACATACACACAGGCACGCATGCACACACACGCACACACACACATACATACACACACACACACACACACGCACGTGCGCGTGTATCATGTACACATGCACTACAATTTGATAACAAAGTATTCCTACAGTGAATACTTTTGAGTCTGCTCACAGACACAAGGAGTACATTTTGCGGGCTTTAGTTCATAATTCAAACTAAGTCTGGACCAAATATTAACTTCACAGCCCCCCTCTGCCATGAAGTACATCAAAGGATGCTTGGCAACCCCCTCCCATTCATTCCAATACATTAGAAAAAACACTTATGAATTGACCTAGGACCTAAGGTACTTGTTTTTTGGAGGAAACTAAAGTGACTAGAAATTGTCTTATTGCCATTTCAGACCCAGTGGTCCAGACACTAATAACATTGCTCAATTACTGTAGCAATATTTATAGTTTATCAATCTCCAGGAGATTGGTTATATGCTGGTAAATATGCTATTGTTGCAGTATCTAACCAAGTATGACATTTTACCCATTGTGTGATGAGAAGTAGTGCAATGTAATTAACTTATAACTCTCTTTGCGAATATATTATAATATGATATTAATATACACACATACGGTAGGCGCCAAAATAAACTTTGCGTTCCGTTCCGTCTAAACGCGACTTCGTACTTTTTGCCTACGGAAAAAAAACGAAAACGGAACGAAACGGAAGGAAACGGAACTTGCCAAAAGACGGCGAGAACGAAATGTGTTAATCTGAACGTATTCTATCAAAGTTCAGAACGATTTGGCTAGATACTCGATTATGAAGATCTCGTCGCTTTAGTACCAAATAAAAAAACTACCACAAATAGATTCGTCTAGGCAGTGGAGACATCTTCTGGAATGAAGAAAATGGCGTTTCTCGATCGATCGATCTAGTGAACTCACCTCTTGATAAAATTATGACCCATCGCTATTGGAATACGAATTTCTTCTGCTCTCAAACGAACTTGGATAGTAGGTGATTTGGTACCATTTGAATAGCGAACTGAAATACTCTGCTTTCTTTATGGCTATAGACTATGGTTGCTTCAGCACACGTCTTTCCGAGTAAATCGGACTTGAATGACACACGACGAAATGTACACACGTTTATAAAGTTATGTGTTAGTTAGCGTTGATCAACACCGTTCGTTTTCTAAGGAATAGACCGAAACAAAACGCTACGGACGGACGGAAAAAAGACTAAAACGGAACGATCCGTTCGACCGTTTCGTATTCGTCCGTACGAAACGGAACGCAAAGTTTTTTTTGGCGCCTACCGTACATGGCTGTTCGAAATATTCATCATTATATAAACATCTTAATTATTGATTTATATGCATTATTATACTAAACTAAACATAATAACTATAATGTGTTATATATATGTTGCATTTAGTTTCAAATGATTAAATTTTGATCACTTGGGTTTATTATTATTGAATCAAAAGCTCAAGTGCATAAAGTTAATGATAACAACAAATGGATAATATGGTCCAGGATATAGGTTTTGTATTAATTCTACTTTACGTGTTCCTACTAATAAAGAGTTTATGGCCTATATAATAATATAATCTAATTAATCAGCTTTTGGATAATTTAGCCTATGTTGATTGAATTGGATACCACTTGCTTGACCCTGGAGGAAAAACAATCTTAGTAGATGCAACATTAACACACACACACACACGCATGCACGCACGTACCCACGCACGCACACACTCACACACACGCACATACACACACACACACACACACACACACACACTCACACACATACACACACGCACGCACACACACACACACACACACACACACACACACACACACACACACATTTGAAGGCATGACATATGCACATGGAACCTGGTTTTAACATTCTTAACTAGTGGCAATAGTAGTTTAATGTATATCATAATCTATTTGAATCAAATAAAACGGCAAATTCGGCCTATGAAACGTCAGGTGAACGATGTAGATATATTCATCACATATACTCTGAACAACTCTGTTCTCTAGGATATTCAATAAACTTCACATCAGACTGTGTGGAAACTTTCTGAAGTTTTAAAAGAGTTCCAACAGCTGTTAAATCTACAAAATAGCTAATCTGAACAAACTCTGGTGTGCAGATATTCCTTAGTGAAGCATGAATTAGTCTCATGTCTAGATGTCATGTGAAACACTCATGACTCGCTACACTAGAAATTTCACATTTTAATCATAAACAAAAGTTTTGAAAATGTAAAAGGTGGCATGTACATGTTATACAAATGTACACACATACAGAGAGAGAGCCGCACTTGAAATTACCTTATTTTTAACAGTTCTTAGGATTCACACACCTCCTCCCGTTTTTGATCACTTTTCCTTCTCGACAGGCACAACCAGGTCTACATATTTCTGGACACGGAGGATTAGGATTCTCACAAGTCCCATCACAAGGAGCACATTCAGGATAGTAGATCTGACCCTTGATTGGGCATGCTGTTATGAGAAAACAATGAAGTTCACGTAAGTAATCTTCATATACACTCGTGAATGTGGTGATTATTAATTTAGGTTCTATATACATTGATAGCTGTAATGTATCTCATCTTGTAATACTATTATCACACACACACAACACATACATGCACATGCATACACATACAAACACAACTAAGTACACACACATACATTTGAAAGTGTGACATTACATTTCACTTTTGTGTCTCCGTATTTTATCTTGAGGTCAAAAGAATAACATGAAACCTGGTTTTAACATTCTTAACTAGTGGCAATGGTTTAATGTACATCATGTTCAATTTTGTGCCGGATAAAACACTTAGTTTGACCCATGAAATTTCAGTTCAGAGGTGTATTCACCACACTTATTTCAAAACTCCCCTCTGTTCCTGAAAGCAGCAGCATTTTGGAGGTTTAGTAACATAAAAGCCATCAGAACATGTCAGCAATGAAATACACTGGCAATATTGTACATGGTGAAAATTTAGTCCTAATGGGCTATCATGGAGTTGATGATAAGCAGTAAACACTTGAAAGCTCACACCCTCCATGTACATACATCTCAGCCTTTGGCACGTGGATGTCAATTTGTGGAGATTATGAATTTCAATAAGTTTTGCATGAAACTGTGTAGATACTTTGCCAAAATCTTTGAAAGAGTTTCAGCAACCGTCAAAAGTCCAAAATAGTTGATCTGAATGAACTCTAGTATGCATACTGTATATTCTTTATGAAAGTATGTATAAATTAGTCTCATGTTTGCTTAAGAATCATGTGAAATGCTCATGACTCGCATATTCTTTATTGAATTTTAAAACATAAAAGCAAGAGTTCTGAAAATATAATGGGCTATATGTACATGTTATACTTGCAACACATGTACACATACATACACAGAAAGAGTCAAACTTGAAATCACCTTTTTCCGGACACCTCTTAGGTTTCACGCACCTCTTCCCATTTTTGATGACCTTACCCTCTGGACAGGCACAACCAGGTTTACATATTTCTGGACATGGAGGATTAGGATTCTCACAAGTCCCATTGCAAGGAGCACATTCAGGATAGTAGATCTGACCCTTGATCTCACATACTGTTATGAGGAGACAATGAAATTTATGTGAGTAATCTTTATGTGGATTTTAATACAAAACAACAATTCAGAATCTGCATTACTAGCTATGATTTCACTCATATATTATATAATATTGCATATATTATAATATATCACCTGGTGGACAATCCGTTTTGTCAACACATTTTCCATCTTTGATCACTTGTCCTCGTGGACAGGCACAACCAGGTTTACATATTTCTGGACATGGCGGATTAGGATTCTCACAAGTCCCATCACAAGGAGCACATTCAGGATAGTAGATCTGACCCTCAATCGGGCATACTGTTATGAGGAGAAAATGAATTTATGTAAGCAATCTTTATGTATTTTTTAATATAAGCAACAATTCAGAATTTTCATATTAGCTTCAATTTCACTCATATAATATTACATATATATATTACCTTGTGGACATTCGGATATGTTAATACATGCTTTTCTATCAAAGATCACGTATCCTTCTGGACAGGCACAACCAGGTTTGCATATCAGAGGACATGGAGGATTAGGATTCTCACAAGTCCCATCACAAGGAGCACACTCAGGATAGTAGATCTGACCGATAACTGGGCATGATACTGTTATGAGAAGAGAATGAAATTCACATATTAAGTAATTTTAAGTGGTGTCTAATGTAAACAACAATTCAGAATCTGCATTATTTCACTCCAATTATGTAACATTGCATATATTATAATATATCACCTGGTGGACAATCCGTTTTGTCAACACATTTTCCATTTTTGATCACTTTTCCTCGTGGACAGGCACAACCAGGTTTACATATGTCTGGACATGGTGGATTAGGATTCTCACAAGTCCCATCACAAGGAGCACATTCAGGATAGTAGATCTGACCCTCAATTGGACATACTGTTATGAGGAGACATGAATTTATGTAAGCAATCTCTATGTATTTTTAATATTAACAACAATTTAGAATCTTCATATTAGCTTCAATTTCACTCATCAAATATTACATATATATCACCTTGTGGACATTCGGATTTGTTAACACATGCTTTTCTATCAAAGATCACGTATCCTTCTGGACAGGCACAACCAGGTTTACATATTTTTGGACACACAGGATTAGGATTCTCACAAGTCCCATCACAAGGAGCACATTCAGGATAGTAGATCTGACCAATGACTGGGCATGATACTGTTATGAGGAGACAATGAAATTCACATATTAAGTACTAATTTTTATGTGGTGTCTAATGTAAGCAACAATTCATCATGTACATTATTAGTCTGGCCTGCTATGACCATCCCACCAAGTGCCCTGGGCAAGGAGAACATACGTAGTTGATCGGTAGCACCCATAGGTATCAAGATTGAAGCCTTCAAGTATTTCTCCATTCAAAATCCTTCCATTGAAGGTTTTTGAATGGAGAAATTTTGACCGAATATATCATTCGTACTGTTCTGCGCTTGATGTGAAGAACTACCTACTGAAAATAAATGAAGAGTTGACCAGCGTTGGAGAAGAATTTGTTGGCATTTTTGACATCAGCGAAGTGGACGATTCACAGGCTTGCTTGTACAAAACATGCCCTCGTACGTTTTTTGCTGTCCAAAAGGCTGAAGATGATTACCCCTGAGAGAGAGAGTTGGAGTTGAAAGTTAAACTTTGGTCGCACAAATGTTCATTTTACCCTCGAAATTCGTAAGAGGTCTCTTAACTCCAATTGAAAGCTCACCCCCTATCCAATCATCCACTGTTCAGCATACCACAGAAGGAAACCCTCAAGATAAATCCATTCAACCCAAGCACTATGTTCATTGTCAAACTTGGAGCGAACCTCACAACCTGGACCCCTATCACTATGATCGTTGTGTAATCTAACACCTTCTTTTTAATGAGTGCCGAGAATCTTGGCACTCGTATCTGATTCATCAATAGTTGCACAGTTAATCTCTAGTGCCACTAGACCGTCTTTCACGCGGAGGCATTTAGAAAGAAAGACGGTCGTAGCAGGCCAGACTGGTAAATTATTAGCTTTGATTTCACTCGTATATCATAACATTACATATTATTATAATATATCACCTGGTGGACAATCCGTTTTGTCAACACATTTTCCATCTTTGATCACTTTTCCTCGTGGACAGGCACAACCAGGTTTACATATGTCTGGACACGGCGGATTAGGATTTTCACAAGTCCCATCACAAGGAGCACATTCAGGATAGTAGATCTGACCCTCAATCGGACATACTGTTATGAGGAGACATGAATTTATGTAAGCAATCTCTATGTATTTTTAATATTAACAATAATTCAGAATCTTCCTATTAGCTTCAATTTCACTCATCAAATATTACATATATATCACCTTGTGGACATTCAGATTTGTTAACACATGCTTTTCTATCAAAGATGACGTATCCTTCTGGACAGGCACAACCAGGTTTACATATTTTTGGACACACAGGATTAGGATTCTCACAAGTCCCATCACAAGGAGCACACTCAGGATAGTAGATCTGACCGATAACTGGGCATGATACTGTTATGAGGAGACAATGAAATTCACATATTAAGTAATTTTAAGTGGTGTCTAATGTAAACAACAATTCAGAATCTGCATTATTTCACTCATATATTATGTAACATTGCAATATATTATAATATATCACCTGGTGGACAATCCGTTTTGTCAACACATTTTCCATCCTTGATCACTTTTCCTCGTGGACAGGCACAACCAGGTTTACATATTTCTGGACATGGCGGATTAGGATTCTCACAAGTCCCATCACAAGGAGCACATTCAGGATAGTAGATCTGACCCTCAATCGGACATACTGTTATGAGGAGACAATGAATTTATGTACGTAACTTTTATGTATATTTTATATATTATCAGCAATTCAGAATCTTCATAGTAGCTTCACAATTCCACTCGTAAAATATATTATATAGCATTAATTTTGTATCACCTTGTGGACATTCGGATTTGTTAACACATGCTTTTCTATCAAAGATCACGTATCCTTCTGGACAGGCACAACCAGGTTTACATATCAGAGGACATGGAGGATTAGGATTCCTACAAGTCCCATCACAAGGAGCACATTCAGGATAGTAGATCTGACCCCTGACTGGGCATGACACTGTTATGAGGAGACAATAAAATTTACATATTAAGTAATCTTTATGTGGTGTTCAATAGAACCAACAATCAGGATCTGCATTATTAACTTCAATTTCACTCATATAATATCTAATGTTGCATATATATCACCTGGTGGACATTCAGTTTGGTTTACGCATGCTCTTCCATCTTTGATCACTTGTCCTACTGGACAGGCACAACCAGGTTTGCATATTGCAGGACACTCCACAACAGGATTCTCACAAGTCCCATCACAAGGAGCACATTCAGGATAGTAGATCTGACCCACAATTGGGCCTGGGCATTCTTTTATGAGGAGACAATAACATTTATGTGCATATGTAATCTTGATCCTACACTCATACCCACTCACATGTGATTAGTAATACAACTTCAAATTCCGTAGCTATAGCCTATACACTCTACACATTCAACTTACTAGGTGGCAAAGGGGGAGATGTTCCTTCCACAGCAACCACAGAGAAACAAATCAGAGTGGCAACCAGAGTCAGGGAATTCACTCTGACCATTTCTTATCAGTTGAGGAATTTCAGGGTTTGAACTTGAATGAAACAGAGTTTAGTTTCTGATACGTATTCCTACGAGCTGATTGTGGTCTTCCTCAAGGGCCTACTTATAGCCTAGGTGAAGCCTTGTACCCTGTACGGGTTGACACAAGGTTGAAACTCCTAAACTCAGTACTATACATCCCCATACACTAAATCGCCCCTATCTTACTGCAATCATATAATACGCAGTATTGTAATTATATGATTAAAAATAGTATTAATATTATATAAATTCAAATGTGAATGAGATATAAGAGTATAGCCATGCATCTGCCAGTCTGAACTTTTTGTGTACTTGTCAGAGTTCTACTCCACCACTTTGCATGTATATACAATTGTAGTACACACGTCAGCATCTTGAAAATCGATTTTTGTAGAGTATTATCCTCCGTTAGCATTTTTACACAACAGGGTTGGGAGGGTTCACTGTACTGACAGGTGGGAGGGTCCACTGTACTGACAGGTGGGGAGGTCCACTGTACTTACAGGTGGGAGGGTCCACTGTACTGACAGGTGGGAGGGTTCACTGTACTGACAGGTGGGAGGGTCCACTGTACTGACAGGTGGGGAGGTCCACTGTACTTACAGGTGGGAGGGTCCACTGTACTGACAGGTGTGAGGGTCCACAGTACTGATAGGTGTGAGGGTCCACTGTACTGACAGGTGTGAGAGTTCATGTTAGATTTTGATTTTCACTGAATATCATTGTTATAGTAACGTATGTGTCTGTACATTGAAGTGATTGCATGAGGATCATATTTCACATGTCATTAGACATCATGTCATGCATAGGTAGCAAGCAATATTTTATGTAGTTTGTTTCTGTAATAGTAAATGCTATTATTGTGCTAACTTCTGTTAATGTTGCATCATCCAGGAAAACCTAATTGAGCAGAAATTTGCAATTGTTTACGTCTATGCTCCTCTAGGCATAACTGTAACCATGGAACCTCAATCGTAGATATCTGCTATGTATTCCCCAACATACATGTACACATGATATACTCAAGACTCACTGATTGGCATTTTTCCCTGTTAGAGCGATGACCATATTTCTGATCAGTGAATAACTTGTCCCAATCATCTCTATGTACTATTGCAGTGATGTCCTCTCTACCATGTGTATATACCTCGCAGGTGCTACAGACCTCATATAATATTGACAGTCCAGATAACATTAGCGTCTAGTCTCCACACAGCTTTCCCAGTGTTGACACCACACATATTACCAGCAATGTAAGATTTGCTACAGGTCTCAAGGGGTCACTACCGCCTCCTGAGAGCGGATATGAGAGGGAACTAGCGGCAGGAGGGAGGGTCCACTGTACTGACAGGTGGGAGGGTTCACTGTACCGACAGGTGGGAGGGTCCACTGTACTGACAGGTGGGAGGGCTCACTGTACCGACAGGTGGGAGGGTCCACAATACTGATAGGTGGGAGGGTCCACTGTACTTACAGGTGGGAGGGTCCACAATACTGATAGGTGGAAGGGTCTACTGTACTGACAGGTGGGAGGGTCCACGTTACTGACAGGTGGAAGGGTCCACGTTACTGACAGGTGGGAGGGTCCACTGTACTGACAGGTGGGAGGGTCCACTGTACTGATAGGTGGAAGGGTCCACGTTACTGATAGGTGGGAGGGCCCACTGTACTTACATTTGGAGAGTCCACATCACTTTCATTCAGTTGAATCTGCACATTATTGGATATCACTGTCATAGCTATGTACTGTATATATCCATGCACACTTACATATGCATTCAGTCAACTGCATGGTAAGCACATGCTTGGCTCCAGACATGATAATAATAGCCTGTATTGTTTACGTACATCACACAGGCAATGGCGCCATTACTGTGTCAACAGACAATAGCTCTACCACATCATCCAGGAAAACCTAACTGAACGGAAATTCGTTAATTACTCATGTCCTCCTAAATGCAAACCTGTGACCTCAATCATAATCTGTCAATTGATTTTATCATGGGATATCTGTTATGCAATCGTTCCACTATACACGTGGTTTCCCCATGACTCCCTGATCTACCCATTTAGGATTCTCATGATGTGATGCCATGTACAATGCAATAAATTGCATTTTAATGAAGGTCATAATGTATGTAATATATCACACAAGTGAGGCCTGCACTAGACTCTAACAGTATTGTGTGAGAGTTACAATGGGTGTTTGTACGCCATTACTGTTCACCAAAGCAGACATCAAGTCTCCCATCTCACATTGGATCGTGCCAGTTTTCTCACTGATCATCATGCACAGCCTCCCTAGTGTCCATACCACACACATTATTCTAATGCTGGGTATACCATTGTAACTATACCATTTCTATTGACAAATCTACTTGGTGATAGATTCTTCATACTGTATTACACATAACACCAGTAATGGCTGTATATCGTATAGCGAAAAATGTTTGTGGGGGAAAATTTGGTGATTTCACGCTCCAACAATCATCTCACAGTGATAATTTCATGATTTGCGTATTGATATTTTGCATTTATGTTTGATATTTCTAACTCCAATGTACCCCTTGTGGAGGTGCTACAGACATAGTGGCTATATGGATATATGGTGCATATGTATGTATATATTTCTATTACTGGTATCCACAGCCTCCCTAGTGTCATAGTAACACCAATACTCTCAGATGTACACCTTGAAGGATCTACAGACCTTGTGGTGACTGTCCGGAAGAATTATTTGTTGTCAGTCACCACAGAAACCCTAGTGTCCATTTGATACATAGCAATACCAATATTTATGTATGGATGTACACCCTTCTGGATGTGCTACAGACATTGTAGTGACTAATAATGGCAGTTCCAGTGCATGTGCCCACGATTCCCCAATGTCTCTACCATCTCCCTTAATGGTCTACGTACTGTAGACTATACCATTTCTATTTGTAAATCTATTTGGTGTTGGATTCTTCATACAAATAACACCAGTAGTGGTTGTGTAAACCATATGGTGGAAAATATTAAGATTTTTCGTTCAAACAATCAATTCGTTGTATTAATATTCTGATTCGTGTTTTGATATTTTGCTTGTGAGGATTTCAATGAGTAAAAATTTGTGAATAGGGCCAAGTCGCAAGACACAAAATTACGACCTCATGAAATTATACACACAATTCTATTATCCAGATACAAAAGCATTATAAAAATATCGTATGATTCAAAATTTGTTATCATCTACTGTCCGAAATGTTATGCTTATTTTGCGGAGATGAACCAACATTTTTCTCATCTTCAGACTCAACAAAACTTGGATTTGGATACATCACAATGCAATCTTCAATTTTCTTCATTTTGTGATTTCCTTTGAGGTATTTATCAATGCTCAAGCAGACTCTGCACGTCACTATGGCAACCAGTAGTAATGCTAAGAATACTAACCCTCCGAACAGCCATGCCAGTATGTCTAGTGTGACAAAGAAGAGTGTCTAATATCAACATCCACAGCTCAATTTACAATCTTGTGTGGATATATTCCGTAATATCACATAATACATTTATAATACCTCTAAAACTATTATACTGTCACAGTGATTCTTATTGTAATCATCTACATGTTGTTTTCTATACATACAGTTAAATGGTGAGTTTGGCAGATTAACTGGATATTTATTATAATTCATGTGCATATGAAACTCATATACATATTCCAGGAAATTGCAACAACAGATGAATGGTTTGGTACAGTTAGCTATAGGTTACCATGTATAAGTATAAAAATATACATACATATTCTGTGTGTATATATACAAATACAAAATTTATTTGTGTACTCGTGTGTGTGAGAGGGAGTTTGTGTGTGTGTGTGTGTTTGTGTTTACAATGTTTGCACGTTGTTTTCACTCAAATGAATGAACATAATAACTTGTACATGCTTATACATAGACCTCACCTTCCAGAATAACCGGTAAAGCCTCTATATTCCCACTCTCAACCTGTACCTTGCGTCCACTTGGCTCAATGCGTGCACTGACGTCCATCAAAGCTGAATGGCAGCACTCCAGTCCTGTCAGTGTCTTACAGCTGGGGATGGTATGGAAGACATATGCACTGTAGTTATGTGTGGTGTTGTTGACACAGGGAATGTGTGTGTTCACCTCCCTATACCACACAACACTAAACCCACACCTGTAAACAGACCTCAGATCGATAGTAATAAACTCTGTCTCTCAGTGCAATACATATTTGCCTAATGCAACAGCATACATATATGGTCTTTAAGTGGTACTGTACTATATATACAAAGTACAGTACTATGCTGTACTATATATACAAAGTACAGTATCACTTAAAGACCACCTCAACTGTGGGACCACTTTAGTAATGGTTCCTTAGTTGGTCAGTTCTACTGAACACTTATCATCACATTATTCGTGGTTTATTTGTGTTAAGGGACTGGAGAGTGTGTTGTGGGTGTACTCAACTCACTTTATTACTGGATCAATCCCTAAAATTCTAGCCCAGGATCTAACAAATGAAGTTGTCAGTAGTGATGCCTCTTTCCTAATCACTGTTTGTGGGTTGGGTTTTGAAGTTGGAATGGAAACTCATTTCCTCCTTTGTGAGGTGAAGGATGTTATGACCTGGTGCACACCAGTGTTGAGTGTACATCATGTGAAGCCATAAAACATCATATACAGAGCGTATGTATTCTTTACCTATCAGTATTTCATACAGTACATGGAACCAATAACATAGGCAGCTCCTTGAAATATTGATTATAATATTATAATATATGCGTATATTGTGTAAAGATGCTAAGGTCCATAACAAACTCACCAACACAATTTCGTAAGCATTCTGATTGTCCTGAGTGCGCTATAAGCCTCGTGGTGACAAGCAAAAAATGTCAATTTTTTGAGTTTTTCACCACGGCCTCTCCTGTGTGCACGTGATGCATCATAGCTCAAATCCGAATGCACAGACACACTCCTGGACCTAGTAGCTACCTTCTGATAGCAAAAGGATGCATTTTGATGTGGACCAAAATTTCCCCCTATTACCAATATATATACTTTGTATGTAGATTCATATATAAGTGTATTACGCCTTGTGGTGATCACCTAAGCAATTTGAGATTTCTTTGCTGGTCACCATGGGCTACCTAGTGTCCATGCCTAACTCACCAACACAATTTCGTAAGCATTCTGATTGTCCTGAGTGCGCTATAAGCCTCGTGGTGACAAGCCAAAAAATGTCAATTTTTTGAGTTGTCACCACGGCCTCTCCTGTGTGCACGTGATGCATCATAGCTCAAATCCGAATGCACAGACACACTCCTGGACCTAGTAGCTACCTTCTGATAGCAAAAGGATGCATTTTGATGTGGACCAAAATTTCCCCCTATTACCAATATATATACTTTGTATGTAGATTCATATATAAGTGTATTACGCCTTGTGGTGATCACCTAAGCAATTTGAGATTTCTTTGCTGGTCACCATGGGCTACCTAGTGTCCATGCCTAACTCACCAACACAATTTCGTAAGCATTCTGATTGTCCTGAGTGCGCTATAAGCCTCGTGGTGACAAGCCAAAAAATGTCAATTTTTTGAGTTGTCACCACGGCCTCTCCTGTGTGCACGTGATGCATCATAGCTCAAATCCGAATGCACAGACACACTCCTGGACCTAGTAGCTACCTTCTGATAGCAAAAGGATGCATTTTGATGTGGACCAAAATTTCCCCCTATTACCAATATATATACTTTGTATGTAGATTCATATATAAGTGTATTACGCCTTGTGGTGATCACCTAAGCAATTTGAGATTTCTTTGCTGGTCACCAAGGGCTACCTAGTGTCCATGCCTAACTCACCAACACAATTTCGTAAGCATTCTGATTGTCCTGAGTGCGCTATAAGCCTCGTGGTGACAAGCAAAAAATGTCAATTTTTTGAGTTGTCACCACGGCCTCTCCTGTGTGCACGTGATGCATCATAGCTCAAATCCGAATGCACAGACACACTCCTGGACCTGGTAGCTACCTTCTGATAGCAAAAAAGATGCATTTTGATGTGGACTAAAATTTCCCCCTATTACCAATATATATACTTTGTATGTAGATTCATATATAAGTGTATTACGCCTTGTGGTGATCACCTAAGCAATTTGAGATTTCTTTGCTGGTCACCATGGGCTACCTAGTGTCCATGCCTAACTCACCAACACAATTTCGTAAGCATTCTGATTGTCCTGAGTGCGCTATAAGCCTCGTGGTGACAAGCCAAAAAATGTCAATTTTTTGAGTTGTCACCACGGCCTCTCCTGTGTGCACGTGATGCATCATAGCTCAAATCCGAATGCACAGACACACTCCTGGACCTAGTAGCTACCTTCTGATAGCAAAAGGATGCATTTTGATGTGGACCAAAATTTCCCCCTATTACCAATATATATACTTTGTATGTAGATTCATATATAAGTGTATTACGCCTTGTGGTGATCACCTAAGCAATTTGAGATTTCTTTGCTGGTCACCATGGGCTACCTAGTGTCCATGCCTAACTCACCAACACAATTTCGTAAGCATTCTGATTGTCCTGAGTGCGCTATAAACCTCGTGGTGACAAGCCAAAAAATGTCAATTTTTTGAGTTGTCACCACGGCCTCTCCTGTGTGCACGTGATGCATCATAGCTCAAATCCGAATGCACAGACACACTCCTGGACCTAGTAGCTACCTTCTGAAAGCAAAAAGATGCATTTTGATGTGGACCAAAATTTCCCCCTATTACCAATATATATACTTTGTATGTAGATTCATATATAAGTGTATTACGCCTTGTGGTGATCACCTAAGCAATTTGAGATTTCTTTGCTGGTCACCAAGGGCTACCTAGTGTCCATGCCTAACTCACCAACACAATTTCGTAAGCATTCTGATTGTCCTGAGTGCGCTATAAGCCTCGTGGTGACAAGCCAAAAAATGTCAATTTTTTGAGTTGTCACCACGGCCTCTCCTGTGTGCACGTGATGCATCATAGCTCAAATCCGAATGCACAGACACACTCCTGGACCTGGTAGCTACCTTCTGATAACAAAAAAGATGCATTTTGATGTCGATCAAAATTTCCCCCTATTACCAATATATATACTTTGTATGTAGATTCATATATAAGTGTATTACGCCTTGTGGTGATCACCTAAGCAATTTGAGATTTCTTTGCTGGTCACCATGGGCTACCTAGTGTCCATGCCTAACTCACCAACACAATTTCGTAAGCATTCTGATTGTCCTGAGTGCGCTATAAACCTCGTGGTGACAAGCCAAAAAATGTCAATTTTTTGAGTTGTCACCACGGCCTCTCCTGTGTGCACGTGATGCATCATAGCTCAAATCCGAATGCACAGACACACTCCTGGACCTAGTAGCTACCTTCTGAAAGCAAAAAGATGCATTTTGATGTGGACCAAAATTTCCCCCTATTACCAATATATATACTTTGTATGTAGATTCATATATAAGTGTATTACGCCTTGTGGTGATCACCTAAGCAATTTGAGATTTCTTTGCTGGTCACCAAGGGCTACCTAGTGTCCATGCCTAACTCACCAACACAATTTCGTAAGCATTTTGATTGTCCTGAGTGCGCTATAAGCCTCGTGGTGACAAGCCAAAAAATGTCAATTTTTTGAGTTGTCACCACGGCCTCTCCTGTGTGCACGTGATGCATCATAGCTCAAATCCGAATGCACAGACACACTCCTGGACCTAGTAGCTACCTTCTGATAACAAAAAAGATGCATTTTGATGTCGATCAAAATTTCCCCCTATTACCAATATATATACTTTGTATGTAGATTCATACATAAGTGTATTACGCCTTGTGGTGATCACCTAAGCAATTTGAGATATCTTTGCTGGTCACCAAGGGCTATCTAGTGTCCATGCCTAACTCACCAACACAATTTCGTAAGCATTCTGATTGTCCTGAGTGCGCTATAAGCCTCGTGGTGACAAGCCAAAAAATGTCAATTTTTTGAGTTGTCACCACGGCCTCTCCTGTGTGCACGTGATGCATCATAGCTCAAATCCGAATGCACAGACACACTCCTGGACCTAGTAGCTACCTTCTGATAGCAAAAGGATGCATTTTGATGTGGACCAAAATTTCCCCCTATTACCAATATATATACTTTGTATGTAGATTCATATATAAGTGTATTACGCCTTGTGGTGATCACCTAAGCAATTTGAGATTTCTTTGCTGGTCACCATGGGCTACCTAGTGTCCATGCCTAACTCACCAACACAATTTCGTAAGCATTCTGATTGTCCTGAGTGCGCTATAAGCCTCGTGGTGACAAGCCAAAAAATGTCAATTTTTTGAGTTGTCACCACGGCCTCTCCTGTGTGCACGTGATGCATCATAGCTCAAATCCGAATGCACAGACACACTCCTGGACCTAGTAGCTACCTTCTGATAGCAAAAGGATGCATTTTGATGTGGACCAAAATTTCCCCCTATTACCAATATATATACTTTGTATGTAGATTCATATATAAGTGTATTACGCCTTGTGGTGATCACCTAAGCAATTTGAGATTTCTTTGCTGGTCACCATGGGCTACCTAGTGTCCATGCCTAACTCACCAACACAATTTCGTAAGCATTCTGATTGTCCTGAGTGCGCTATAAGCCTCGTGGTGACAAGCCAAAAAATGTCAATTTTTTGAGTTGTCACCACGGCCTCTCCTGTGTGCACGTGATGCATCATAGCTCAAATCCGAATGCACAGACACACTCCTGGACCTGGTAGCTACCTTCTGATAACAAAAAAGATGCGTTTTGATGTCGATCAAAATTTCCCCCTATTACCAATATATATACTTTGTATGTAGATTCATACATAAGTGTATTACGCCTTGTGGTGATCACCTAAGCAATTTGAGATATCTTTGCTGGTCACCAAGGGCTATCTAGTGTCCATGCCTAACTCACCAACACAATTTCGTAAGCATTCTGATTGTCCTGAGTGTGCTATAAGCCTCGTGGTGACAAGCCAAAAAATGTCAATTTTTTGAGTTGTCACCACGGCCTCTCCTGTGTGCACGTGATGCATCATAGCTCAAATCCGAATGCACAGACACACTCCTGGACCTAGTAGCTACCTTCTGATAGCAAAAGGATGCATTTTGATGTGGACCAAAATTTCCCCCTATTACCAATATATATACTTTGACCAGCAAAGAAATCTCAAATTGCTTAGGTGATCACCACAAGGCGTAATACACTTATATATGAATCTACATACAAAGTATATATATTGGTAATAGGGGGAAATTTTGGTCGACATCAAAATGCATCTTTTTTGTTATCAGAAGGTAGCTACTAGGTCCAGGAGTGTGTCTGTGCATTCGGATTTGAGCTATGATGCATCACGGGCACACAGGAGAGGCCGTGGTGACAACTCAAAAAATTGACATTTTTTGGCTTGTCACCACGAGGCTTATAGCGCACTCAGGACGATCAGAATGCTTCTGAAATTGTGTTGGTGAGTTAGGCATGGACACTAGGTAGCCCATGGTGACCAGCAAAGAAATCTCAAATTGCTTAGGTGATCACCACAAGGCTTAATACACTTATATATGAATCTACATACAAAGTATATATATTGGTAATAGGGGGAAATTTTGGTCGACATCAAAATGCATCTTTTTTGCTATCAGAAGGTAGCTACTAGGTCCAGGAGTGTGTCTGTGCATTCGGATTTGAGCTATGATGCATCATGTGCACACAGGAGAGGCCGTGGTGACAACTCAAAAAATTGACATTTTTGTGCTTGTCACCACGAGGCTTATAGCGCACTCAGGACGATCAAAATGCTTCTGAAATTGTGTTGGTGAGTTAGGCATGGACACTAGGTAGCCCATGGTGACCAGCAAAGAAATCTCAAATTGCTTAGGTGATCACCACAAGGCGTAATACACTTATATATGAATCTACATACAAAGTATATATATTGGCACTAGGGGGAAATTTTGGTCGATATCAAAATGCATCTTTTTGCTATCAGAAGGTAGCTACTAGGTCCAGGAGTGTGTCTGTGCATTCGGATTTGAGCTATGATGCATCACAATAAGAATAATATTATTATGGCTATTTGTGTGGTTATTGTTGATATTGTTATTATTTTTATTTTGTTAAGTCAGTTTTCATTCAATGTATTCAAATTTGAGCTCACAACATTCATTTTAATTTTAGGTCATTTCCGTTGTCATATGTATTATTATAATATAAATGTTAATAATAATAATAATATTATTATTTTTATATTATTATTATGTAAGCATTCCATATCATGAGAATTATTATGCATAATATGCTATAACGTAGAGCTTATTACATAGGTCAACAGCTGTAAATCCTTTCTTTCAGGCGAAACATAGTTGTGTAATGTAGATACATAAACTTACTATTGTTCATTGGAACCCTTATTAGTGCTAATAGTTGCTTACACAAGTTGCTTTATGGAGTAAGCCCCAAGTGAGTAGAAATATCCTGATTGTCATTTCTGACCCAGTTGCCCAGAAACTAATAACATCACAACCAAAATTACATTTACACTTTGTTACTTCCAATACTATATGATGGGATATATGCTGGCAAATTTGTTTCACATTATATTATTGTATCCCATCATTGCAGTACGTAGCAAAGTATGACATTCATGTATTGTGTGATGAGTGGCATTGTAATGTACGTCATTTATGGCTTTCATGGAATTATACATGTGCTGGCTGTTCATAATGCTCGTCATAAAACTGAATTACTCAACACGTAAACTTATACATTACCTTATACATTAAAATTATGTGATATGCCACATTCAGTTTTAAGAGATTCGATTAATTCTTGAGTTAATCATAAACGTAAACTTATACATTACTTCATACATTATAATTATGTGATGCGCCACATTCAGTTTCAAAAAAATTGATCACTTGTATTCATTATTATTGAATCAGAAGCTCAAGATGATAAAAGCAAATGGATAATATGGTCCAGGAAATAAGTTTTGCATTAATTATACTGTGTTCCTACTAATAGGGCTGGGATTTTATTGCCTATAATACTATTATCTAATTAATCAGCTTCCAGATGAGTCTATGTTGATATGGGATATCACTTGCTTGAGCCTGAAGGACAAACAATCTTGGTAGATGCACCACTGACACACACACACACATGTACACACAAACACACACACACACACACACTGAATGGATACACACACACACACACACACACAAACACACACACGGAATGCATACACACACACACACACACACACACACACACACACACACACACACACACAAACACACACACTCACTGAATGCATACACACACACACACACACACACACACACACACACACACACACACACACACACACACACACACACACTCACTGAATACACACACACACACACACACACACACACACACACACACACACACACACACACACACACACACTCACTGAATGCACACACACACGCACGCACGCACTCACGCACGCACGCACGCACGCACACACACACACACACACACACACACACACACACACTGTTCACAGTCAGTTCATCTTCACAGAGATGTGTAAATGAAACTTGGTTATAACATTCTAACCTATGGCAATAGTTCAATGTACATCATACTTTATTTTGTGTTGGATAAAGCACTAAGTTTGACCCAAGAAACTTCATGCAGGTGAAACGTTGAGGTGTGTGTATGGGATATTCTTTAGTGAAGCATGAATTAGTCTTAGCTCTAGTCTAAGAATCATGTAATACACTCATGACACGCCTACACTTTATTGGATTTCACTATTTTTGAAACACAAAAACACAACCTTTGAAAGCATACTAGATGGTATGTGCATGTTATGCCTACATACACATGTAAATACACATATATTATATAGAGAGAGTCACATAAAAATGTAAATCACCTTAATTTTTTCTAGCACTTCTTGGGTAGCACACACCTCTTCCCGTTTTTGATCACTTTACCTCGTGGACAGGCACAACCAGATCTACATATTGCAGGACATGGCACAACGGGATTCTCACAAGTCCCATCACAAGGAGCACATTCAGGATAGCTATAGTAGATCTGTCCCTTAATTGGACATTCTGTTATGAGGAGACAATACAATGCATGTAAATAATCTTGATATACACTCAATGGCATGTTTGTGGTTATTATTAGTGGTTAAGACATGGGCAAGTTGATTTATATGTCATACTGCCCGAGTGTCCATGTCTTAACCAGTATAGCATCCGTTGCTATCGCTTTATACTGTTGCTAGGGCTTTATACATTATAAAATTGCTGTATAATAGTACTGTTTCTATGGTAGCGGATGCTGAATAATCATAAGGAACAATTCAGAATGTATACATTAATAGTCATATTTCCACCCATATTATTGTAATAATTGTATTATCACACACGCACACCCACACCCACACAAGCACACACAAACACACGCAAGTATGCACACACGCACACACACACGCGCGCGTGCACATACACAAAACAAGCACACACAAACGCACGTACTCACGCACGCATGCACACACACACAAACACACGTACGCACGCACGCACGCACACACACACACACACACACACACACACACACACACATACATGCGAGTCCTTGAAAATAGCTGATCTTAAGGAAGCATGAATTAGTCTGAGCTCCAGTCCAAGAATCATGTAATACACTCATTACTCACCTATACTTTATTGAATTTCACTCTTGTTAAGACAAGAAACTAATTCAAAGCTTTGAAACAAAATGGCTGGTATGTACAATCTATACCTGCATGCACATGTACGCACACAGAGAGTCACACTTGAAATCACCTTTTGCACACTTCTCCGGCTTCACACACCTCCTCCCATTTATGATCACTTTACCTCGTGGACAGGCACAACCAGGTTTACATATTTCTGGACATGGAGGATTAGGATTCTCACAAGTCCCATCACAAGGAGCACACTCAGGGTAGTAGATCTGACCCTTGATCTCACATACTGTTATGAGGAGACAATGAAATTCATGTAAGTTATCTTTCAAGTTTGTTTAGTTTTTAATATAAACAACAGTTCAAAATTTGCATTTTTAGCTTTGATTTCATTCATATCACCTGGTGGACATTCGGTTTTGTTAACACATTTTTTTCCATCTTTGATCACTTGTCCTATTGGACAGGCACAACCAGGTCTGCATATTCTAGGACATGGCACATTAGGATTCTCACAAGTCCCATCACAAGGAGCACAGTCACGATAGTAGATCTGACCCTCAATCGGACATACTGTTATGAGGAGACAATAAAATTTATGTGCAGAAGTAATCTTGATCACTCATACCCACTCACATGTGATTAGAATAGTACAGCTTCAAATTTTACAATTACCAGTACACTCTACGCATTGTACTTACGAGGTGGCGATGTTCCTTCCACAGCAACCAAAGAGAGACAAACAAAAGTGGCAACCAAAGTCAGGGAACTCAATCCAGCCATTTCTTCTTATAATCTTATCAATTGAGGAATTTCAGGGTTTGAATTCAAATGAAAGTTCAGAGTTTAGTTTCTGGTACGTATTCCTACGAGCTGATTGTAATCTTATTTGAGGGCCTACTTATAGCCTAGGTCGAGCCTTGTACCCTGTACAGGTTGACACAAGGTTGAAACTCAGTACTATACATTCCTCATACACTATAATGTCCCTATCTTACAGCAATCAAATTATACACAATGTTACGATTATCGGTATATGATTAATTGTATAAATTCAAATGTGAGTGTGATAATATATGGGTAGCCATTGACATCTTCCAATCTGGAAATTTTGTGTACTTGTTGGAGGGTCCACTGTACTGACAGGTGGGAGGGTCCACTGTACGACAGGTGGGAGGGTCCACTGTACTGACAGATGGGAGGGTCCACTGTACTGACAGGTGGGAGGGCCCACTGTACTGACAGGTGGGAGGGTCCACTGTACTGACAGATGGGAGGGTCCACTGTACTGACAGATGGGAGGGTCCACTGTACTGACAGGTGGGAGGGTCCACTGTACTGACAGATGGGAGGGTCCACTGTACTGACAGGTGGGAGGGTCCACTGTACTGACAGGTGGGAGGGTCCACTGTATTGACAGGTGGGAGGATCCACTGTACTGACAGGTGCGATGGTCCACTGTACTGACAGGTGGGAGGGTCCACTGTACTGACAGATAGGAGGGTCCACTGTACTGACAGGTGGGAGGGTCCACTGTACTGACAGGTGGGAGGGTCCACTGTACTGACAGGTGGGAGGGTCCACTGTACTGATAGGTGGGAAATTCCACTGTACTGACAGGCGGGTGGGTCCACTGTACTGACCGGTGGGAGGGTTCACTGTACTAACAAGTGGGAGGGTCCACTGTACTGACAGGTGGGAGGGTCCACTGTACTGATAGGTGGGAAATTCCACTGTACTGACAGGCGGGTGGGTCCACTGTACTGACCGGTGGGAGGGTTCACTGTACTAACAAGTGGGAGGGTCCACTGTACTGACAGGTGGGAGGGTCCACTGTACTGACAGGTGGGAGGGTCCACGTTACTTACAGGTGGGAGGGTCCACTGTACTGACAGGTGGGAGTGTCCACGTTAGTTACAGACATGATGATCCATGTTAGTAGTTAAGGTGAATGTTATAATGTCACTGAATATCGCTGTATGTCATCGTAACATAGATGTGTATCTGTACATTGAGGTGATTGCATGGGAATCATTTTATGCATGTAGCTACACGTGATGTATAGGTAGCAAGCAATTTTTACGTAGCTTGTTTTTGCAAAAGTGAATATTTTTATTGTGCTAACTTCTGTAAATGTTGCATCATCCAGGAAAACCTAATTAAGCAGAAATTTTGATTTGTTTTTGTCTATGCTCCTGTGATCATAACTGTAACCATGCAACCTCAAGCATAATCTGTCTATCAATTTTATGATGGGATATCTGCTATGTATTCACCAACATACATGTACACATGATATACTCAAGACTCCCTAATGGGCATGTTTCTCTGTTGGAGAGATGAGCATCACTGTGATTAGATTTGATGGCTACGTACAATGTAAATTTTCTTTCTGAATGAGTTGCATTATACTGATCAGTGAGTAACATGCCCATATCATCTCTGCTCTAGTATTGATGTCCTCTCTACTACATGTACACCCGTCTACAGGTGTTACAGACTTCCTTGACCATCCAGATAGCATTAGTTACCAGTCCCCTCATGCAGCTTTCCTATAGTGTTGACATCATGTACACACATAGTAACAACAATACCCATGTAAAAACATACATCCCTCTGGAGATGTTACAGTCCTCTTATTGACTGTCCATGTAAATTTTCCATTGCCACTCTCCATGCACTCCCATACCCGAATCCAATCACCACAGCCTCCCATCGTGTATATGACACACTATGTTGTATGGACACTATGACAAACAGGAAACATGCATGTACATCACTCTTACCTACTAGTCCCCACACAAAATTCATATTGTGGACGCCACACATAGTATATCAACATTCAATATAATTCACTAACCAGATAATTTCGTACACCAAACGTTTCAACAGCTGACTGCCGTCTTCTTTAGTGGTATGGAATACAGATTGGGCATGTGCTCTTTATGCATGTGGTGACAGGTGATGATGAGATGATGTGTGAATAATAATAATAAGGTGGGAGGTAAAATGGTGCAAGAATAATAATCGATGTACAGTGGATACTAAAATAGTATGTGGTGGGTAATGTTCCAAGTTCTCTGTTTAAAGTGTGTGATTCTTTCTGGTTCATCCATGATTCTAGTAAGCATATTTTTGAGGTATTGCATCTTGGCTAGGCTGTGGCTGGGTAGGTTGCGGTGGGTTTTCAATTAGATTCCTTGGATATCCATTCATCTTGAGGGTCTGGGTTATTTTTTTTTCTTCATCTATGTATGGCAGAGGGTGAGGACGGGAGGTTGTGGGCTCGGTGATTCAATGTTCTTATTACAGCTAACTTATGTGCAATGGGATGATTGGAATGGAGATCTACATACTTTTCTGTGTGGGTGGATTTTCCTATAAATTGTGGTGTACAGGGTCTTATCGGAGCTACAGGAAACGAGTACATCTAAGAAAGCTAGCTTTGATTCTGACTCTTTCTCTATTGTAAATTGTATGGTCTCTTCTATGGAATTGATGTGGTGGTGGAACTTATCTACTTCTTGAATTTTGAGGGCACAAAGGGTATTATCCACATAACACTTCCAGAACTTAGGTGGGCAGGGATAAGTGGCTCTAGATTCTACTTCCTCCATTACTAGTTCTGCAATTACGACTGACACTGGGGATCCCATTGCGGTGCCATGGATCTGCTGGTAGAATGTTTCACAAATTTAAGTTGAAAAACTACACATAGTAACAGCAATGTAGGTAGTTATTACACATGCATGCATTCACACCCCTCTGGAGATGCTACAGATCTTTGTGGTGTATGGCCAGCTGTAGAAGTTGCAAGTCTCCCCAGTGTCCATATTACGAAATAATATTATCAATATTCATGCATGTCCACCCTTCTAAAGGTGCCATATACTTGGTGTATGTTGATCAGCAACTGAACTGACATCAATACTCACCATGGCCCCTCAGCATTCACATGACACAAAATGACACAAATACTAGTACTCATGATTGTACACAATTCTGGATATGCTACAGGACTGATCACCATAGCCTGCGGAGAATTGATATGAGGGGGCCAGCTGTAAGGTGGAAGGGTTCATTGTACTGACAGGTGGGAAGGTCCACCGCACTGACAGGTGGGAGGGTCTACTGTACAGACAGGTGGGAGGGTCCACTGTACTGACAGGTGGGAGGGTCCACTGTACTGACAGGTGGGAGGGTCCACTGTACTGACAGGTGAGAGGGTCCACTGTACTGACAGGTGGGAGAGTCCACAGTACTGACAGGTGGGAGTGTCCAATGTACTGAAAGGTGGGAGGATCCAATGTACCAACAGGGGAGGGGTCCATGTTACCACAGATATTCGACTAGCATTATAGATCTCAAGTCAAGTCATGTGACTAGGTACTGGATTGGAATCAAAGTATTGAATTATACTGTTGTATAGAAAATGGACCGTGTTAACTTTTTAATTGATTTCTAAGGACTATGATGAAATTAAAAATCAACTTATATAGCTCAGAGACAGCTCTTTATTCGAATTAGGGAGAAAATCCCTGAGCAATATCCAGTCACGCAAAATTGAAAATTGCATGTAAATATGTCGTCTAATTGTCACATACAACTAAAAACAGCATTTATGGTTCAAAAACCTTGTTGTACCAAATATGGAGGCGTTTCAAAGGTTATGGAAGGGAAACATTGATAGAAAGAAGCATATAGTTGCCCCTAGTGTCCCTAGTGTTCATTTCATCACATCTGGTTTCAAAACCTGTGAAATGAGGAAAAACCTTGTTTCAAACCCCTTCACTGTCGTACCGGTCATGCAGGTGAATATGCAGCAAATGCTATTTGAAGTACTCGGCTATGTCATTTTACGCTACAAGCTAAGTGTGTAAGCATGCATGTAGGTATATAGCTTGTATTGTTTACGTACATACACAGTGTTATAGCAATTATTATTGTTGTATTAACAGGCAATAGCGCCATTACGGTGTTAACAGACAATAGCTCTGCTACATCATCCAGGAAAACCTAATTGAGTAGGAACCCATTAATTCCTCACATCCTCCTAACTGCAAACCTGTGACCTCGATCATGATATGTTGAGCAATTTTATCATGGGATATCTGTTATGCAATCGTTCCACTATACACGTGGTTCCCCCATGACTCCCCAATCGACATATTTCCTGTTAGAGAGATGAGGGTTCTCATGATGTGATATGATGTACAATACATTATGTTGCATTATAATGAGCATCATAATGTACATAATATATCACACAAGTGAGGCCTGCACTAGACTCTAACAGTATTGTGTAAAAGTTCCAATGGGTGTCTGTAGGCCATTACCGTTCGGTGAAGCAGACATCAAGCCTCCCATCCACACTGCATCTTACCAGTGGAAGTTTCATCACTGATCACCATCCACAGCCTCCCCAGTGTCCATTCAACACATAAAATGCTTAATCTGGGTATACCATTATAACTAAACCATTTCTACTGACAAATCTACTTTGTGATAGTTTGTTCACACATATAACACCAGTAATGGCTGTGTATACCATATAGCGGAAAATTTTCATGGGAGACAATTTGGTGATTTCACACTCTGACAATCATTTCACATTAATAATTTTATGATTTATGCATTGATATTTTGCCTTTGTGTTTTGATATTTCTAACCCCAATGTACCCCTTGTATTCCCCCAATGTCTCTATCATCTCCCTTAATGGTTAACGTACTGTAGACTATACCATTTCTATTAGCAAATCTATTTGGTGTTAGACTCTTCATACAAATAACACCAGTAATGGTTGTGTATACTGTATAAAAGAAACATTTCATGATTTCTCGCTCAAACAAGCATTTCGCAGTATTTTGTGATATGTGTTTTGATATTTTTGCTTGTGATGATTTCAAGTGAATATTTTGTGAATTGAGCCAAATCATAAAAGACACAAAATTATGACCTCATGAAACTATACACACAATTCTATTATGCATTACTATTGTATGATTCAGAATGTGTTATCATCTACTGTCCAAAATGTCATGGTTATGTTGCTGAGATGAACCGACGACAGACATATACACTGTATGTTATTATATGTGTGTTGCTGTTGACTCGGGAATGTGTGTGTTCACCACCTATACCACACAACACTAAACCCACACCTGTAAACAGACCTCAAATTGACAGTATTAAACTCTGTCTCTCAGTGAAATGACATATTTGTTCAATGTTGGAATATATGGGCCAGGTGAACAACAGCATATTATATGGTCTTTAAGTGGTAATGTACTATATATACGAAGCACAGTACTATGCTGTGCTATATATACTAAGTACAGTACCACTTAAAGACCACCTCAACAGTGGGACCACTTTAGTAATGGTTCCTTAGTTGGTCAGTTCTACTGAACACTTATCTTCGCATTATTTGTGTTTTTTTCTGTGTTACGTGACTGAGGGTACGTGTTGTGGGTGTACTCAACTCACTTTATTACTGGATCGATCCCTATAATTCTAGCCCAGGAACAAACAGCTGGATCTGTCAGTGGCGATGCCTCTTTCCTCATCACTGTTTGTGGGTTGGGTTTGAAGTTGGAATGGAAACCCGTTTCCTCCTTTGTGAGGTGAAGGATGTTATGACCTGGTGCACACCAGTGCTGGATGTATTGTTATTATATATTACGTAGGTCTATACCTGTAAATCTTTTCTTTCAGGCAAAACGTAGTAGTGTAGATCCCAAGTGTAGATACATAAACTTACTATTGTTCATAGGAATTTTATCGGTGCTAATAGTTGCTTACACAAGTTGCTTTATGAAGTAAACCCCAAGTGAGTAGAAGTATCCTGATTGCCATTTCTGACCCAGTGGACCACAAACTAACAACATCACAAACTCAATTGTATTCACAATATGTTATTATCTTATATTTATATATTATGATGGGATATATGCTGGCAAATTTGCTTCCTACTATATTATCATATCCCATCATTGCAGTACCTAACAAAGTATGACATTCATGTATTGTGTGATCAGTGGCATTGTAATGTATGTCATTTATGACTTTCATGGAAATGTACATATGTTGACTGTTCATAATGTGCATCATCAAACGGAAATACTCAATGAGTAAACTTATACATTATAATTATGTGATATGCCACATTCAGTTTCAGAAGATTCGATTAATTCTTCAGTTAATTATTATTGAATCAGAAGCTCAAGTACATATAGATATGATAAAAATAAATGAATAATATTGTCCAGGATATAAGTTTTGCATTAATTCTATTGTATTCTATTCTATCCTACTAATAGAGAGTTTATGGCCTATCAAATTAATCAGCTTCTGGATGTGCCTATGTTGATAAAACAGGATGTCACTTGCTTTACCCTGGAGGATAAACAATCTTGGTAGATGTAACATTGCCACACACACGCACACGCACACGCACACACACACATGCGCGCACACACATGCGCACACACATGCGCGCACACACACACACGCACACACAAACACACACATACACACACACACACACACACACACACACACACACACACACACACACACACATGCACACACACACACACATAATCGGACAGAGAGCCACACTTTAAGTTACCTGGTGTCTTACACTTCTTGGGTTTCACACACCTCCTTCCCTTTTTGATCACTTTACCTCGTGGACAGGCACAACCAGGTTTACATTCCAGAGTACACACAGGATTAGGATTCCTACAAGTCCCATCACAAGGAGCACATTCAGGATAGTAGATCTGACCCTTGATTGGGCATACTGTTATGAGGAGATAATGAAATTCATGTGAATAATCTTTATGTGGTTTTCAATATAAGCAACAATTCAGAATTTGCATCGTTATCTTTAATTACACTCATATAATACACATATATTGATATCACCTGGTGGACGTCGACAGTCGGTTAGGTTAACACACATCCGATTATTGATCACTTGTCCTCGTGGACAGGCACAACCACGTCTACATATTGCAGGACACTTCGGATTAGGATTCTCACAAGTCCCATCACAAGGAGCACATTCAGGATAGTAGATCTGACCCTTGATTGGGCATACTGTTATAAGGAGACAATGAAATTACCACTTCACTCACATTTGTCTAAGTTTAGTAGTGAAACAACACAGAATCCTTAACTTTCACCTATGATACATAATCATTATAGTAGTTCATGATGTCTATACCTACTGTAGGTGACTCTGGAGAAGATGTTTCTCCTACAGCAACCACAGAGACAAACCAGAGTGGCCACCAAGTTCAAGTCTAAATTTAATTTTACTAACTTAATTTCACTTATAATGTAACATGTGTATCACCTCCGGGTCTGGGACACTGATCTTTGTTAATACATTTCCTTCCATCCAGGATCACCCGTCCTTCTGGACAGGCACAACCAGGTTTACATATTTCTGGACATGGAGGATTGGGATTCTCACAAGTCCCATCACAAGGAGCACACTCAGGATAGTAGATCTGACCCTGGATTGGGCATACTGTTATGAGGAGACAATGAAATTCATGTGAATTATCTTTATGTGGTTTTCAATATAAACAACAATTCAGAATCTGCATTGTTATCCTTCATTACACTCATATATACACATATATTGATATCACCTGGTGGACGTGGACATTCGTTTAGGTTAACACACATCCGATTTCGGATCACTTGCCCTCGTGGACAGGCACAACCACGTCTACATATTGCAGGACACGGCGGATTAGGATTCTCACAAGTCCCATCACAAGGAGCACATTCAGGATAGTAGATCTGACCCTTGATTGGGCATACTGTTATGAGGAGAGAATAAAATTACCAATTCACTCACATTTGTCTAAGAGTAGTAGTGAACCAACACAGAATCCTTAACTTTCACCTATGATACATAATCATTATAGTAGTTCATGATGTCTATACCTACTGTAGGTGACTCTGGAGAAGATGTTTCTCCTACAGCAACCACAGAGACAAACCAGAGTGGCCACCAAGTTCAAGTCTAAATTTAATTTTACTAACTTAATTTCACTTATAATGTAACATGTGTATCACCTCCGGGTCTGGGACACTGTTCTTTGTTAATACATTTCCTTCCATCCAGGATCACCTGTCCTTCTCGACAGGCACAACCAGGTTTACATATTTTTGGACACTTTGGATTAGGATTCTCACAAGTCCCATCGCAAGGAGCACATTCAGGATAGTAGATCTGACCCTGGATTGGGCATACTGTCATGAGGAGACAATGAAATTCATGTGAATTATCTTTATGTGGTTTTCAATATAAACAACAATTCAGAATCTGCATTGTTATCCTTCATTACACTCATATATACACATATATTGATATCACCTGGTGGACGTGGACATTCGTTTAGGTTAACACACATCCGATTTCGGATCACTTGCCCTCGTGGACAGGCACAACCACGTCTACATATTGCAGGACACGGCGGATTAGGATTCTCACAAGTCCCATCACAAGGAGCACATTCAGGATAGTAGATCTGACCCCTGATTGGGCATACTGTTGTGAGGAAACAATGAAATTACCAATTCACTCACATTTGTCTAAGATTAGTAGTGAAACAACACAGAATCCTTAACTTTCACCTATAATACATAATCATAGCAGTTCATGATGTCTATACCTACTGTAGGTGACTCTGGAGAAGATGTTTCTCCTACAGCAACCACAGAGACAAACCAGAGTGGCCACCAAATTCAAGTCTAAATTTAATTTTACTAACTTAATTTCACTTATAATGTAACATGTGTATCACCTCCGGGTCTGGGACACTGTTCTTTGTTAATACATTTCCTTCCATCCAGGATCACCTGTCCTTCTGGACAGGCACAACCAGGTTTACATATTTTTGGACACTTTGGATTGGGATTCTCACAAGTCCCATCACAAGGAGCACATTCAGGATAGTAGATCTGACCCTGGATTGGGCATACTGTTATGAGGAGACAATGAAATTCATGTGAATAATCTTTATGTGGTTTTCAATATAAACAACAATTCAGAATCTGCATTGTTATCCTTCATTACACTCATATATACACATATATTGATATCACCTGGTGGACGTGGACATTCGTTTAGGTTAACACACATCCGATTTCGGATCACTTGCCCTCGTGGACAGGCACAACCACGTCTACATATTGCAGGACACGGCGGATTAGGATTCTCACAAGTCCCATCACAAGGAGCACATTCAGGATAGTAGATCTGACCCCTGATTGGGCATACTGTTATAAGGAGACAATGAAATTACCACTTCACTCACATTTGTCTAAGAGTAGTAGTGAAACAACACAGAATCCTTAACTTTCACCTATGATACATAATCATTATAGTAGTTCATGATGTCTATACCTACTGTAGGTGACTCTGGAGAAGATGTTTCTCCTACAGCAACCACAGAGACAAACCAGAGTGGCCACCAAGTTCAAGTCTAAATTTAATTTTACTAACTTAATTTCACACATAATGTAACATGTGTATCACCTCCGGGTCTGGGACACTGATCTTTGTTAATACATTTCCTTCCATCGAGGATCACCCGTCCTTCTCCACAGGCACAACCAGGTTCACATATTTTTGGACACTTTGGATTGGGATTCTCACAAGTCCCATCACAAGGAGCACACCCAGGATAGTAGATCTGACCCTCAATTGGGCAAACTGCAGAAATTAAACAGAAATACTACTCAAAGTGAAGTGACTCGATAGATACTAGACTAAGTATTAGCATACATAATACACACCAGATGTGTGTGTGTGTGGGGGGGGGGGGGATTAAGGAACGTGTATATAAACTGCCAATTCTTGTGGTAGATGGTTAAACCTGTAATGTAACTAGCTAGACTGCCCCAGAATGTCAGCGACAAATATCCGACTTTGGAATAAGGATATACAATGGGTCTGTAATAACAACACCGTATTGTATAGATTGCAATGAGAATTTAGTAGTACTATATTTGATATCATTTTGAATTTTTAAAATGCTCACCGACTTGTCCAATAGCAACCAAAGAGAGACAACTCAGAGTGGCCACCAAAACCAGGTGAAAGGTTTTGGCCATTTCGTCTCACAATCTGTTCGGAGTCACAACCTTGATAATCAAAGATTCAGTTACGGACGTTTCCACAAGGCTTACTGATTTTAAGATCATTCCATGGTTTTTTATACCACTGACCTTTTGTTGTACCTGGTACTCCTAAACTCAGCATGTGATCCATCTGTAATGTACATACTTACCAGAACATGTCAAATGTGGTGGTCTCATGAATATTATTACATAGTGGTCTCATGAATATTATTACATAGTGGTCTCATGAATATTATTACATAGTAGTCTCATGAATATTATTATCACACCAGTGACTTGCAGTGCATTGGGATTTCCATGGCATAGCATAATAATATAGTAGCAAGTGTGAATGCGAGATGTGGTAAGGTCTGGAGTTGAGATGAGAACATCCAAGTCTGGATTGAACTATCCCAAGTGACTTTTGGAACCCATCTTGAAAGGTAGGTATATATCCCAAAGTTGGATGTGAGTGATTACCACTGTTCCATCTACTACTTTGCAGGTACTTCACTGTACTGACAGGTGAGAAGGTCCACTGTAGTGACAGGCAGAAAGGTCCATTCTACTGATAGGTGGGAGGGTCCACTGCACTGATATATTATAGGTGGGAAGGTCCACATTACTGACAGACAGAAGGGTACATTGTACTGACAGGTGGGACAGTCCACTTTACTGACAGGTGGGAGGGTCCATATTACTGACAGGTGGGAGGGTCCACTGTACTGACAGGTGGGAGGGTCCACTGTACTGACAGGTGGGAGGGTCCATATTACTGACAGGTGAGAGGGAAGGTGGGAACCATGTATTGAATTTGTACTGTTGTATAGGAAATGGACCGTGTTAACTATTTTATTGATTTCCGAGCACGACAATGAAATTAAAAATCGACTTTTATAGCTCAGAGAAAGCTTTTTATTTGAAATAAGGAGAGACTCCCTGAGCAATATGCAGTGGTGCATATACTTATGGAAAATTGCATGTAAATATTTCATCTAATGGTCACATACAACTAAAAACAGCATTTATGGTTCAAAAACCTTGTTGCACCAAATATGGAGGTGTTTCAAAGGTTATGGAAGGGAAACATTGATAGAAAGAAGCATATAGTTGCCCCTAGTGTTCACCAAAGGTTCATTTCGTTACCGCTGGTTTCAAAACCTGTGAAATGAGGAAAAACCTTGTTTCAAAGCCATTCACTGTCGTACCGGTCATGCAGGTGAATATGCAGCTAATCGCTAATCGAAGTACTCGGCTATGTCATTTTACGCTACAAGCTAAGTGTGTAAGCATGCATGTAGGTATATAGCTTGTATTGTTTACGTACATACACAGTGTTATGGCAATTATTATTGTTGTATTAACAGGCAATAGCGCCATTACGGTGTTAACAGACAATAGCTCTGCTACATCATCCAGGAAAACCTAATTGAGTAGGAATTCATTAATTCCTCACATCCTCCTAACTGCAAACCTGTGACCTGGATTATAGTCTGTCGATTGATTTTATCATGGGATATCTGTTATGCAATCGTTCCACTATACACCTGATATACCCCATGACTCCCTGCATGATTGACATATTTCCTGTTAGAGAGATGAGGATTCTCATGATGTGATGTGATGTACAATGGATTATGTTGCATTATAATGAAGGTCATAATGTACATAATATATCACACAAGTGAGGCCTGCACTAGACTCTAACAGTATTGTGTAAAAGTTCCAATGGGTGTCTGTAGGCCATTACCGTTTGGCGAAGTAGACATCAAGCCTCCCATCCACACTGGATCATACCAGTTTCATCACTGATCACCATCCAAAGCCTTCCTAAGGTCCATACAACTCATTAGTCTAATGCTGGGTATACTGTACCACTATGACTAAACCATTTCTATTGACAAATCTACTTTGTGATAGATTTGTCATACATATAACATCAGGAATGGCTGTATATATATATATATACATATATATACTGTATAGCGGAAAATGTTGGCAGAAGAAAATTTGGTGATTTCACACTCTGACAATCATTTCACAGTAATAATTAATGATTTGCGTAGTAATTGATATTTTGCATTCATGTTTTGATATTTTTAATCCAATGTACCCCTTGTGGAGGTGCTACAGACATAGTGGATATGTGGATATATGGTGAATATGTATGTATATATTAGTGTTATATACTGGTATCCACTGCCTCCCTATAGTGTCATAGTAACACCAATACTCTCAGATGTACACCTTGAAGGATCTACAGACCTTGTGGTGACTGTCCGGAAGAATTATTTGCTGTCAGTCACCACAGAAACCCTAGTGTCCATATGATACATAGCAATACCAATATTTATGCATGTATGTACACCCTTCTGGATGTGCTACAGACATTGTAGTGACTAACAATGGCAGTTCCAGTGCATGTGCCCACGATTCCCCAGTGCCCTTGATGTCCACATACTGTAGACTGTATACCATTTCTATTGACATAGTATATACTTGGTGATAGATTCTTCACACATGTGTGAACCAGTAATGGTTGTGTATCTGTATAGCGGACACATTTCACAATATCTCGCTTGAACAATCATTTTGCATTATTAATTTTGTGATCTGTGTTTTGATATTTTTGCTTGTGATGATTTCAAGAGAATTTTTGCGAATTGAGCCAAATCATAAAAGACACAAAATTATGACCTCATGAAACTACAACACACAATTCTATTATGCATTACTATTGTATGATTCAGAATGTGTTATCATCTACTGTCCAAAATGTCATGGTTATGTTGTTGAGATGAACCGACGACAGACATATGCACTGTATGTTATTGTGTGATGGTGTTGACACAGGGGATATGTGTGTGTTCACCTCCCTATACCACACAACACTAAACCCACACCTGTAAACAGACCTCAGATCGATGATAATAAACTCTGTCTCTCAGTGCAATACATATTTGCCTAATGCAACAGCATACATATATGGTCTTTAAGTGATACTGTACTATATATACCAAGTACTATGCTGTGCTATTATATACTAAGTACAGTACCACTTAAAGACCACCTCAACTATAACACCACTTTAGTAATGGTTCCTTAGTTGGTCAGTTCTACTGTACACTTAACATCACATTATTTGTGGTTTATTTGTGTTAAGTGACTGGAGAGTGTGTTGTGGGTGTACTCAACTCACTTTATTACTGGATCAATCCCTATAATTCGAACCCAGGATCAAATAACTGAATCTGTCAGTGGTGATGCCTCTTTCCTCATCACTGTTTGTGGGTTGGGTTTTGAAGTTGGAATGGAAACCCATTTCCTCCTTTGTGAGGTGAAGGATGTTATGACCTGGTGCACACCAGTGTTGAGTGTACATCATGTGAAGCCATAAAACATCATATACAGACCTCAGATGGACAGTATTAAACTCTGTCTCTCAGTGAAGTGACATATTTGTTTAATGTTGGAATATATGGACCAGGTGAACAACAGCATATTATATGGTCTTTAAGTGGTACTGTACTATATAATATACGAAGTACAGTACTATGCTGTGCTATATAAACTAAGTACAGTATCACTTAAAGACCACCTCAACAGTGGGACCACTTTAGTAATGGTTCCTTAGTCGGTCAGTTCTACTGAACACTTATCATCACATTATTCGTGGTTCATTTGTGTTAAGTGACTGTAGGGTGTGTTGTGGGTGTACTCAACTCACTTTATTACTGGATCAATCCCTAAAATTCAAACCCAGGATCAAACAACTGAATCTGTCAGTGGTGATGCCTCTTTCCTCATCACTGTTTGTGGGTTGGGTTTTGAAGTTGGAATGGAAACCCATTTCCTCCTTTGTGAGGTGAAGGATGTTATGGCCTGGTGCACACACCAGTGTTGAGTGTATTGTTATTATATATTACATAGGTCTATAGCTCTAAATCCTTCCTTTCAGGTGAAACGTTGTAGTGTAGATACATAAACTTACCAAACTTACCATTGTTCATAGGAACTCTTATTAGTGCTAATAGTTGCTTACACAAGTTGCTTTATGAAGTGAACCCCAAGTGAGTAGAAATATCCTGATTGCCATTTCTGACCTAGTTACCCAGAAACTAACAACATCACAAACTCAGTTGCATTCACAATTTGTTGTCATCTTATACTTATATATGATGGGATATATGCTGGTAAATTTACTTCCTATTATATTATTATATCCCATCATTGCAGTACCTAGCTAAGTATGACATTCATGTATTGTGTGATCAGTGGCATTGTAATGTACGTCATTTATGACTTTCATGGAAATGTACATATGTTGACTGTTCATAATGTGCACCATCAAACTGAATTACTCAATGCGTAAACTTATACATTATAATTATGTGATATGCCACATTCAGTTTCAAAAGATTCGATTAATTCTTCAGTTAATTATTATTGAATCAGAAGCTCAAGTACATATAGATATGATAAAAATAAATGGATAATATTGTCAAGGATATAAGTTTTGCATTAATTCTATTGTATTCTATTCTATCTTACTAATAGAGAGTTTATGGCCTATTAAATTAATCAGCTTCTGGATGTGCCTATGTTGACAAACCGGGATGTCACTTGCTTTACCCTGGAGGATGAACAATCTTGGTAGATGTAACATCGCCACGCACATGCACACACACACACACACACACACACACACACACACACACACACACACACACACACACACACACACACACACACACACACAACACACACAGACACACACACACACACACAGACACACACACACACGCGCACGCACACACACACAAACACACACACACGCACACACACAGACACACACACACGCACACGCACACACACACACAAACACACACACACGCACACGCACACACACACACAAACACACACACACACACACAAACACACACACACGCACACACACAGACACACACACACGCACACACACACACAAACACACACGCACACACACACACACAAACACAAACACACACACACACACACACGCACACACACACACAAACACAGACACACACACGCACACACACACAAACACACACACACATACACACAAATGTGCAGGTACAGCATCTGCATATTCCGGCCTTTGTCTATTCAATTGCAATCCAAAGTCAAAAGAAGAATGTGAAACACTAGCAGTTGTCCACATTCAATATTTAAATTTACATTATATTTTACTCATTGAGTAAATAAATACTAAGTTCCATCCATGTATATGGAACATGCTTCAGTTGAAACCTTTCAAGAGAAGCAGATGACAGTTGAAGGTATCATAATATTTGTCTCAAAAGATTCACCATGTTGAAATGTAAACTTTCACCACATGTAATCTCAAAACTCCACTTTGCTTGCAAGATGTGCAGCATTTTAGAATTTTCGATAAGAAATAAATAAAAATTCTACATATATGTCAATGAACGAAGAGGCTATCAAAATTATGCACCATGACTATATATTAAGTCCCATGAAACAGTTGTGGATCAGCAGCAGATATATTACAAGAACACACACACAAACATACTCAGACAGAGGGCCACACTTTAAGTTACCTGGTGTCTTGCACTTCTTGGGTTTCACACACTTCTTTCCCTTTTTGATCACTTTACCTCGTGGACAGGCACAACCAGGTTTACATTCCAGAGTACACACTGGATTAGGATTCCTACAAGTCCCATCACAAGGAGCACATTCAGGATAGTAGATCTGACCCTTGATTGGGCATACTGTTATGAGGAGACAATGAATTTTATGTAATTAATCTTTATGTGGTTTTCAATATAAACAACAATTCAGAATCTGCATTGTTATCTTCAATTACACTCATACAATACACATATTGATATCACCTGGTGGACGTGGACATTCGTTTAGGTTAACACATCTTATTCCATCTCTGATCA
>OZ026552.1:922500-935000 GCA_964020155.1 Chondrilla cf. caribensis | reverse complement strand
TATATGTGAAACACTAGCTGTTGTCAACATTCAATATTTATATTTGCATTATATTTCACTTGTTGGAGGTTGCAAAAGATTCTGCTGGTTAAAATGTAAACTTTCACTGCATATAATATCGAAACTCCACTTTGTTCCCAAGATATGCAGCATTTTAGAATTTTAATAAAAAATAAATATAAATATCTACATATGTCAATGAACGAATACGCTATCAAAATTATGCACCATGAATATTAATTTCCATGGAACAGTTGTGGATCAGCAGCGAAAAATATACAAGAACACACACACACAAACATACTCGGACAGAGAGCCACACTTTAATTAAGTTACCTGTTTTCTTACACCTCTCAAGTTTCACACACCTCCTCCCGTTTTTGATCACTTTACCTGGTGGACAGGCACAACCAGGTTTACATACCCGAATACACACCGGAATAGGATTCTCACAAGTCCCATCACAAGGAGCACATCCAGGATAGTAGATCTGACCCCAGATTGGGCATTCTGTTGTGAGGAGAAAATGAAATATTATTATAATTATTGTGCAGAAGTAATCATGATCCTACTCTCATACCCACTCACATGTGATTAGTATAATACAACTTCAAATTCTATAACTATCACCAGTACACTCTATGCATTCTACTTACTAACTGGCAAAGGAGGAGATTCTCCCACAACAACCACAGAGAGACAAATCAGAGTGGCAACCAAAGTTAGGGAATTCAATCCAGCCATTTCTTCTTATAATCTTATCAGTTGAGGAATTTCAGAATTAGAACTCAAATGGAACAGAGATTAGTTTCTTGTATATACGTATTCCTACGAGCTGATTGTGGTCTTATTTGAGGGCCTACTTATACCCTAGTTCAAGCCTTGTACCCTGTACAGGTTGACACAAGGTTAAAACTCTACTATACATTCCCCATACACTATAATGCCCCTATACCTATCTTACAGTAATCATATAATATTATACACAATGTTACGATTATGATTAATCATATATATTATAAATTCAAATTTGTGAATCTGATATTATAAGGGTAGCCATGAACAATTGCCAGTCTGGAACTCTTGTGTACTTGTTGGAGCTCTACTCCATTACTTTGCATGTACATTGTGGCACACACATGTTAGCATCCTGATCTTTTTGCAGAATGCCATCTGTTCCTGGTAATAGAAATCCTAGTATTAAATACTGCATGGTTGGGGGGTTGCTATACTGACAGGTGGGAGGGTCCTCTGTACTGACAGGTGGGAGGGTCCACTGTACTGACAGGTGGGAGGGTCCTCTGTACTGACAGGATGGGAGGGTCCACTGTACTGACAGGTGGGAGGGTCCACTGTACTGACAGGTGGGAGGGTCCACTGTACTGACAGGTGGGAGGGTCCATAATATAAATTACAATATCACAGAAGTTATGTATCTGCTCATTGAGGGTCCACTGTACTGACAGGTGGGAGGGTCCACTGTACTGGGAGGGTCCACTGTACTGACAAGTGGGAGGGTCCACTGTACTGATAAGTGGGAGGGTCCACTGTACTGACAGGTGAGTGGGTCCACTGTACTGACAGGTGGGAGGGTCCATAATGTAAATTACAATATCACAGAACTTATGTATCTGCTCATTGAGGTGATTGTGTGGCACTCATGCACATCTCTTCAGACAAGAAGCTTTGCATTGTTCATACACAGATTGTACTGTAAATATTATTATTGTGCTAACTTCTGTAAATGTTGCATCATCCAGGAAAACCTAATTAAGCAGAAGTTCGTGTTTATCTGTGTCCGCTCCTGTGGTCATAACTGTAACCATGGAACCACAATCGTAGTCTGCCACTCAATTTTATGATGGGATATCTGCTATGTATTTGCCAACATACATGTACACATGATATACTCAAGACTCCCTGATCAGCACTTTTACTCTGTTGGAGAGATGAGCATACTGTGATTAGATGTGATTGCTACGTACAATGTAAATTTTCTTTCTGAATGAGTTGCATTATACTGATCAGTGAGCAACATGCCCATATCATCTCTGCTCTAGTATTGATGCCCTCTCTACTGCATGTACACACCTCTACAGGTGTTACAGACTTCATTGACCATCCAGAAAATCTACAGACCTTGTAGTGACTGTCTGGAAAAATTGTGCGATCACTACAGAGACCTTAGTGCCCATTATGGTTCATAATAGAAATACATACGTACATATGCATGTAAATACAATAAATGCCAATACTTATTCATGCATGTACACCCTTCTGGATGTGCTACAGACCTTGTAGTGACTAGCAATGGCAGTTGCAGTGCATGTCCCAACGATCTCCCCGGTATCCTCAATGGTCTACTTACTGTTGACTAGACTATTTTCATTGAACAGATCTACCTGGCTAAAGGTTATTTCTACATACAAACAGCAGTAACGTTGTGTATAAGGGCTATACACACAGTTTTATTATGCAGAAAAAATCACATACACAACAAAAATATATAATATTGTATTGTGATTGGTAATTTGCTATTGTCTGCTGTCCAAAATGTCATGTTTATTTTGCTGAAATGAACCAACATTTTTCTCATCTTCTGACTCAACAAAACTTGGATTTGGACACATCACAATGCAATCTTCAAGTTTTTTTATTTTGCACTTTCTTTTGAGGTGTTTGTTAACATAGAAGCAGACTCTATACATTACTATGGCAACCAGTAGCAATGCTAGAAAGACAAGTCCTCCAAAGAGCCATGCCAGTATGTCTAGTGGAAGAAATATGTGTGTGTGAGTGTGTGTGTGTGTGTGTGAGTGTGTGTGTGTGTGTGTGTGTGTGTGTGTGTGTGTGTGTGTGTGAGTGTGTGTGATCATGAGTGTGTGTGTGTTTATGGTTACAGTGTTTGCATGTTGTTGTCACTCAAATGACTGGACATAATAACTTGTACATGCTTATACATAGACCTTACCTTCCAGAATAACCGGTAGAACCTCTATATCCCCACTCTCAACCTGTACCTTGTGTCCACTTGGCTCAATGCGTGCACCGACTTCCATCAAAACTGAAAAGCAGCACTCTAGTCTTGTCAGTATCTTACAGCTGGGGATGGTATGGTGGACATACGTATGCACTGTATGCGTAGTTATGTGTGACACAGTTGTTGTAGTTGCAGTAGTTGTTGTTGTTGACACAGTGGAATGTGTGTGTTCACCTCCCTATACCACACAACACTAAACCCACACCTGAAAACAGACCTCAGATTGACAGTATTAAACTTTGTCTCTCTGTGCAGTGACATACAGTATTCGTTCAATGTTAGAATCTATGGTTAACAACAGCACTTATGTACATAATACAGTATAGTCTGTTGTGTACCACTTAAAGACCACCTCAACTGTGGGACCACTTTAGTAATAGTTGGTCAGTTCTACTGAACACTTATCATCACATTATTTGTGGTTCATTTGTGTTAAGTGACTGTAGGGTGTGTTGTGGGTGTACTCAACTCACTTTATTACTGGATCATTCCCTACAATTCGAACCCAGGATCAAACAACTGAATCTGTCAGTGGCGATGCCTCTTTCCTCATCACTGTTTGTGGGTTGGGTTTGAAGTTGGAATGGAAACCCGTTTCCTCCTTTGTGAGGTGAAGGATGTTATGACCTGGTGCACACCAGTGTTGAGTGTACGTCATGTGAAACCATAAAACATCATAATATTGTGTACGCACAGTCTATGTAGACTGTACCTAACAGTATTATATTATATATATACAGTGGGATCACTATTAAAGGACACTTCAAATTAAGGACATGCAGTGAATTATTACCAACATGCTACAATTCGTTTTCGACCAATGCACGGGGCAGATTAACAGGTATTTGTATAATATTAATTGTTAGTATAATAACTAGTATTGGGGAATTATAAACAGATATAAAAGGTTTGGTGGATAAAGTGGTGGCGGGTTGATAAGAGTTTGCTACAGTAGAAATATCTCCCCACGAAGAAGACTTGCAAGATAACACGTGCTCCTAGCTCCTGAACAGGATTAACCACATAATTAACCACATAATAATTGACCACAGACCTTTTCCAGTCCCAAGATTTCCTATACTGTATCTCTGTATAGAGTGAATGCTGATAATCCGACATTAAAATTAATGGGTAACCAGTGTCTGTTAGCTATACATCTATAGATTATCAAAATTGTCATATTATTGAGGTTTTATATCATCAGTTACTGGTATATATAATGATGGTTGTACCTTGAGATATAGTCAGAATATATATAATATTATACAAGGGATGTATGGGTGGTCCCACTGTATTATACGCATATTACATATACAGTACTTCAACTGGTCCCATAGGTGGTCTCAATTGTGAGGTTCTACTGTACTTCAACTTGTCCCATAGGTGTTCTCAATTGTGAGGTTCTACTGTACTTCAACTGGTCCATAGGTGGTCCCAATAGTGAGGTTCTACTTTACTTCAACTGGTCCCATAGGTGGTCTCAATTGCATGTGAGGTTCTACTGTACTTCAACTGGTCCCACAGGTGGTCTCAGTTGTGAGGTTCTACTGTACTTCAACTGGTCCCATAGGTGGTCTCAATTGTGAGGTTCTACTGTACTTCAACTGGTCACATAGGTGGTCTCAATTGTGAGGTTCTATTGTAATTCAACTGGTCCCATAGGTGGTCTCAGTTGTGAGGTTCTATTTTACTTCAACTGGTCCCATAGGTGGTCTCGGTGGTGAAGTTCTATCGCATCATAATATTATGTGAGCACACACAATGTACATACAACAAAATTACAACAATAATTATAACACTTGAAGTGAAGCCCGATGTACTCTTACAAAAAACATTGTAATTACATACGCAATATCCATCCATGCAAAAAATTACTGTCAACCATCAACCAATAAACGAAATTAATACCAGAGATTACGTCACATCTAAAATTAGCAGTAAGCAACATGCATAGAGAAGGCGGTCAGAGAGCTCCGGTATCCTCTGATACGCGAGACCCAGCATAGCGTGCGTGGTAGTAATCTCTACCATTTACCTGTGACGAGTGCGCGAGACAATTGAAGAGAGAACATAAGTATCAACCGTGATGGACATAACACTACACTACACCATACATATGACATATTATACAATACACTAATATATACAATACATATAAATACACATACTATAGTAAATCCACAATATTATACATATGATACACATATAATATACATTCTATACACATACAATACATGCATAATAGACATAAAATATACATATGTACAACACACACAATTACACACATATCAAACACAGAGAGAAAGACTCACTTTGACATCATACTCCACAATGAATGGAGGAAGCTTTAGTTGCTGTGGGTAGAGGAAATCGTAGAGATAGTTGACCCCTTGGAGCTGGTGGACCTTGGACTTGATCTCAGAAGCAGTGAAAGTCAGAAACCACCACAAGGATGCCTGTGGGTGAGGAGAGGTGTGAGCACCAGTGAAGAATGGAGGAGGATCGAGTCAACAGCACTGTACATACATGCAGGGAGATTGAGTGATGGACAAGGTACAAGGGGTCATGTAGTGATGTACAGTTAGTACAAGGTGTCAAGTAGTGATGTACAATGTGTACAAGATGTTGTTGAATGATGTACAGTTTGTACAATGTGTCATGTAGTGATGTACAGTTTGTACAATGTGTCATGTAGTGATGTACAGTTAGTACAAGGTGTCATGTAGTGATGTACAATGTGTATAAGATGTCAATATATGATGTACAGTTTGTACAATATGTCATGTAGTGATTTACAATGTGTACAACATATCACTGAATGATGTACAGATGTACTTTGTATCATTCTGTGATGTACCATGTGTATATAGTGTCATTAACAGACATACAATGCGTACATTGTGTCATTCACCAGAAATGCACCTTGGAGGGCATACATAGTATCTACACTTGCATTCAAACAGAAGGGTTCTGATGTGTGATTGCGCAATAAGCAAAATGGAGTCCACTGACCTTCATCATCAGGTTAGAGTGAACAATGTAGAGTCCTCTCAAGTTGTTAAGGTACCGCTGGTCCAGCAGGCTGTAAAGCATTTTGTAGAACTCGCTATCGTAGACGTTCTCTTCAACAGTCTCCGTATTGAAGTATATTAGAATGTATGGTTTGCTGACAACGCTGTCCATTTGTGTGATGAAGAAGGCTACAGCCTGAGGTGGAGCCAGGAGAATTGAGGTTGTGTGTAAGGTGTGTGTGTGTGTGTGTGTGTGTGTGTGTGTGTGTGTGTGTGTGTGTGTGTGTGTGTGGTGTGTGTGCGTGTGCGTGTGTGCATGCATGCATGTGTATGGTGTGTGTGTGTGTGCGTGTGTGTGTGCGTTGTGCATGCATGCATATGTATGGTGTGTGTGGTGTGTGTGTGTGTGCATGCGTGCGTGCATGCATGCGTATTTATGGTGTGTGTGTGTGTATGTGTGGTGTGTGCGTGTGTGTGTGTGCATGTGTGCGTGCGTGTGTCGTGCATGCATGCATATGTATGGTATGTGTGGTGTGTGTGTGTGCGTGCATGCATGTGTGTGTGTACTAAGAAAATTGAACATTGCATAGTGATGTATCCAAATCCAAGTTTTGTTGAGTCGGAAGATGAGAAAAATGTTGGTTCATTTCGTCAAAATAAACATGACATTTTGGACAGCAGACAATAGCAAATTGCCAATCACAATACAATATTATATATTTTTGTTGTGTATGTGATTTTTTCTGCATAATAAAACTGTGTGTATAGCCCTTATACACACCATTACTGCTGTTTGTATGTAGAAATAACCTTTAGCCAGGTAGATCTGTTCAATGAAAATAGTCTAGTCAACAGTAAGTAGACCATTGAGGATACTGGGGAGATCGTGGGGACATGCACTGGAGCTGCCATTGTTAGTCACTACAAGGTCTTTAGCACCTCCAGAAGGGTGTACATGCATGAATAAGTATTGGCACAATCTTTTTCAAACGGTCACCACAAGGTCTGTAGATCCTCTAACAGGGTGCACCCATGAGTATGGTGTTGTAATTGTGTTTCATATGACACTAGGAAAGCCGTGGTAACTGGTAACAAAAATATATTAATCCAAATGGTCACCACAAAGATCTGTAGCATCTCCAGAGTGATGTGTATGCATGCATGCGTTATAACAACCTACATTGCTGTTACTATGTGTGGTACCAACACTATTTATAAATGTTGTGTGGAGACTAGTAGCTAAGAGTGATGTACATGCATGTTTCTTGCTTGTCATAGTATCCATGCAACATAGTGTGTCATATACACGATAGGAGGCTGTGGTGATTGGATTTGAGCATGGGAGTGCATGGAGAGTGGCAATGGAAAAATTACCTGGACTGTCAATAAGAGGACTGTAGCATCTCCAGAGGGATGTATGTTTTTACATGGGTATTGTTGTTACTATGTGTGCATATGATGTCAACACTATAGGAAAGCTGCATGAGGGGACTGGTAACTAATGCTATCTGGATGGTCAAGGAAGTCTGTAACAACCGTAGAGGGGTGTACATGCAGTAGAGAGGGCATCAATACCAGAGCAGAGATGATATGGGCATGTTGCTCACTGATCAGTATAATGCAACTCATTCATGAAGACAATTTACATTGTACGTAGCCACCACATCTAATCACAGTGATGCTCATCTCTCCAACAGAGTGAAAGTGCAGATCAGGGAGTCTCAAGTATATCATGTGTACATGTATGTTGGCAAAGACATAGCATAGGGAGTCATAGGGTATACCAGGTGTATACCACATAGCAGATATCCCATTATATAATAAAGTGGCAGACTACGATTGTGGTTCCATGGTTACAGTTATGACCACAGGGGCAGACACAGGTAAACACGAATTTCTGCTTAATTAGGTTTTCCTGGATGATGCAACATTTACAGAAGTTAGCACAATAATAATATTTACAGTACAAGCTGTGTATGAACAATGCAAAGCTTCTTGTCTAAAGAGATGTACATGAGTGCCACACAATCACCTCAATATGAGATACATAAGTGCTGTGATATTGTACTTTATATTGTGGACCCTCCCACCTGTCAGTACAGTGGACCCTCCCACCTGTCAGTACAGTGGACCCCCACACCTGTCAGTACAGTGGACCCTCCCACCTGTCAATAATGTGGACCCTCCCACCTGTCAGTACAGTGGACCATCCCACCTGTCAGTACAGTGGACCCTCCCACCTGTCAGTACAGTGGACCCTCCCATCTGTCAGTACAGTGGACCCTCCCACCTGTCAGTACAGTGGACCCTCCCACCTGTCAGTACAGTGGACCCTCCCACCTGTCAGTACAGTGGACCCTCCCATCCTGTCAGTACAGTGGACCCTCCCACCTGTCAGTACAGTGGACCCTCCCACCTGTCAGTACAGAGGACCCTCCCATCCTGTCAGTACAGTGGACCCTCCCACCTGTCAGTACAGTGGACCCTCCCACCTGTCAGTACAGAGGACCCTCCCACCTGTCAGTACAGTGGACCCTCCCACCTGTCAGTACAGTGGACCCTCCCACCTGTCAGTACAGTGGACCCTCCCACCTGTCAGTACAGTGAACCCTCCCACCTGTCAGTACAGTGGACCCTCCCACCTGTCAGTACAGTGGACCCTCCCACCTGTCAGTACAGTGGACCCTCCCACCTGTCAGTACAGTGGACCCTCCCACCTGTCAGTACAGTGAACCCTCCCACCTGTCAGTACAGTGAACCCTCCCACCTGTCAGTACAGTGGACCCTCCCACCTGTCAGTACAGTGGACCCTCCCACCTGTCAGTACAGTGGACCCTCCCACCTGTCAGTACAGTGAACCCTCCCACCTGTCAGTACAGTGAACCCTCCTACCTGTCAGTACAGTGGACCCTCCCATCTGTCAGTACAGTGGACCCTCCCACCTGTCAGTACAGTGGACCCTCCCATCTGTCAGTACAGTGGACCCTCCCATCCTGTCAGTACAGTGGACCCTCCCACCTGTCAGTACAGTGGACCCTCCCACCTGTCAGTACAGTGGACCCTCCCACCTGTCAGTACAGTGAACCCTCCCACCTGTCAGTACAGTGAACCCTCCTACCTGTCAGTACAGTGGACCCTCCCATCTGTCAGTACAGTGGACCCTCCCACCTGTCAGTACAGTGGACCCTCCCACCTGTCAGTACAGTGGACCCTCCCACCTGTCAGTACAGTGGACCCTCCCACCTGTCAGTACAGTGGACCCTCCCACCTGTCAGTACAGTGGACCCTCCCACCTGTCAGTACAGTGGACCCTCCTACCTGTCAGTACAGTGGACCCTCCCACCTGTCAGTACAGTGAACCCTCCCACCTGTCAGTACAGTGAACCCTCCCACCTGTCAGTACAGTGGACCCTCCCACCTGTCAGTACAGTGGACCCTCCCACCTGTCAGTACAGTGGACCCTCCCACCTGTCAGTACAGTGAACCCTCCCACCTGTCAGTACAGTGGACCCTCCCACCTGTCAGTACAGTGGACCCTCCCATCTGTCAGTACAGTGGACCCTCCCACCTGTCAGTACAGTGGACCCTCCCATCCTGTCAGTACAGTGGACCCTCCCACCTGTCAGTACAGTGGACCCTCCCACCTGTCAGTACAGTGGACCCTCCCACCTGTCAGTACAGTGAACCCTCCCACCTGTCAGTACAGTGAACCCTCCTACCTGTCAGTACAGTGGACCCTCCCATCTGTCAGTACAGTGGACCCTCCCACCTGTCAGTACAGTGGACCCTCCCACCTGTCAGTACAGTGGACCCTCCCACCTGTCAGTACAGTGGACCCTCCCACCTGTCAGTACAGTGAACCCTCCCACCTGTCAGTACAGTGGACCCTCCCACCTGTCAGTACAGTGGACCCTCCCACCTGTCAGTACAGTGGACCCTCCCATCTGTCAGTACAGTGGACCCTCCCACCTGTCAGTACAGTGGACCCTCCCATCCTGTCAGTACAGTGGACCCTCCCACCTGTCAGTACAGTGGACCCTCCCACCTGTCAGTACAGAGGACCCTCCCACCTGTCAGTACAGTGGACCCTCCCACCTGTCAGTACAGTGGACCCTCCCACCTGTCAGTACAGTGGACCCTCCCACCTGTCAGTACAGTGGACCCTCCTACCTGTCAGTATTGTGGGCCCTCCTACCAATAGGCAATGTGGATACCTGCAGTCACTGTGTGTGCGTGCGTGCTCACTTGACTCTCAGTCACTTTGGCAGCAGGGTAGTTCTTTCCAATAAATACAACGATTTCCCTTCCGAGTGTGTCCGATCCTATCCAATGACAGAAGCACTCAAATAAGATGACAGTAAGACAGGCAGACAAATTGATAGACAGACAAGAAGACGGGAAGATAGACTGATAGGAGAATAAATAAGACAGACGGGCAGTGCCAGACTGACAGACAGGGAGTGATATACAGACAGATGTACAAACAGACACACATACACAGACAGACCTGCTCTGTACAAACAGACGCACATACATACACAGACAGATCTGCTCTGTACAAACAGATACACATACACAGACAGACCTGCTCTGTACAAACAGATACACATACACAGACAGACCTCCTCTGTACAAACAGACACACATACACAGACAGACCTCCTCTGTACAAACAGACACACATACACAGACAGACCTCCTCTGTACAAACAGACACACATACACAGACAGACCTGCTCTGTACAAACAGATACACATACACAGACAGACCTCCTCTGTACAAACAGACACACATACACAGACAGACCTGCTCTGCACAAACAGACACACATACACAGACAGACCTCCTCTGTACAAACAGACACACATACACAGACAGACCTGCTCTGTACAAACAGACACACATACATAGACAGACCTGCTCTGTACAAACAGATACACATACACAGACAGACCTCCTCTGTACAAACAGACACACATACATAGACAGACCTGCTCTGTACAAACAGATACACATACACAGACAGACCTGCTCTGTACAAACAGTTCAAGTCGGCCAGATCTTTAATGTTCTCTTGTCGTGCTTTTCTCTTCCAGTTGTTATACCTGGACAGCAGACATTGTGTGTTATGTATAGAAGTATGTACGTATCATCACTGACAGACCTTAAAATACTGCAAGTACTAATATACCGCACAGCAGTGTGGTCACCAGAATTGAAATAAAGAAGGGTACCTTTATGTATGTGTGGAACATTTTTTGAGGGGTATAAATAAAGCAGTCACACAACAACGACAGCGACAGTACAAATATGTATAATAAACAGTGAAATGTATAAACAATATATTATACACTACTCGACAGTAAAACCACATTGATGTACATCGATCATTTGAAGAGGGGTGCAGGGGGTATTTTGAGTCATGATGAAGGGTACTTTGGGTCTCAAGAAGGGTTCTGTACCCTTCAAAAATGACCTAAAGACCACACTGCCGCACATGGTGAAGCCCAACGTCTTAGGAAGTATTGTACAGTACACCTTGTACTGGTCCCATAATGTCCTCAATAGAGAGGTTGTACGGTACGCCTTGTACAGGTGCCATAATGTCCTCAATAGCGAGGTTGAACTGTACAGTACACCTTGTACTGGTCCCATAATGTCCTCAATGGAGAGTTTTAACTGTATGGTACACCTTGTACAGGTCCCAAGGTGTCCTCAATAGCAAGGATCAACTGTACAGTACACCTTGTACAGGTCCCAAAGTGTCCTCAATAGAGAGGTTCAACCGTACAGTACACCTTGTACAGGTCCCAAAGTGTTCTCAATAGAGAGGTTCAACCGTACAGTACACCTTGTACAGGTCCCAAAGTGTCCTCAATAGAGAGGTTCAACCGTACAGTACACCTTGTACAGGTCCCAAAGTGTCCTCAATAGAGAGGTTCAACCGTACAGTACACCTTGTACAGGACCCAAAGTGTCCTCAATAGAGAGGTTCAACAGTTGCCACACCTGTTTGATCTGTCTTGAAGTCCAGACATCAACTGAGTCTTCACCTGTTCTTTTCTTTCCTCATCCTGGTCGGGGGCCATTTTCAGAAAAGGATTTCGTTCTAAACAATCAGTGAAGGAAGTGGAGGTGACATGTTGACAGAGTGGTAATCATGAAGGATTATCAATACAGTGAATACTTGTTAATCCGCTGCAATTTGTTTTTCTAAAGAATATGGCGAGTTAATGAGTCTGACGGATTAACTGGATATTCATTGGTACTTGTACATTATATTGGTACTGGGAAATTGTGGCAGATTAAAAGGTTTGGCAGGTAAAGTGGTGGCAGATTAACGAGAATTCACTGTGCATCATCAACAATTATTTCACACAACATTAACTTTCATTGAAATAATTATAGACACAGAACTTTCATTTTCATTTTGACATGAGCAGTGCTC
>OZ026552.1:907500-917500 GCA_964020155.1 Chondrilla cf. caribensis | reverse complement strand
AGTGCTGGGATGGTCACCAAAACCGATTCTCACAAATACCTATGAGTTATGTTTGTTCGTAAGCCAGCCGAAGAAATGAGGTCGCATAGGGGACGTTCAACGGGTCCCACTGTGCATGATAATAACCCTATCAAACCATAGATACTCCAACTGTTGGATAGTTCAAGAAAGTAATGTTAAGGTTGAATTCACATATTAGCGTGTGTTTAATTCTCACCGAAGTGGGTGAGAACTCAATCCTATTAAAATAGCATCATAATTTCCAACTATGTACTGTTACCCATTACACACATCTGAACTTTATGCTTTTTCTGCACCATAAATCTGTTATTTTTGTACTTGTACAGTCGTTTGGTCACACTGGTTGCCTTAGGTGTAGCCCCCAAGGCTAGTGGACTCCCTAATTCGAATGAAGACATCCTATCCTATCCTAAATACTACAAGTCTGTAAAGAGAGGAGACAAGGATTATAGTTGTGTCATACTTGTGAAGCATGGAGTATATACTCTTATAAATTGCATTTACAGAGTAACTGGATATTCTGATGTGAATATCTTTGTACATATATACACATACCCATATGAATTGATTTTTGCTTTGTTGTTTCATTGCTATTGTGTGTTACATAATAATCTATGATTAACAATGCCTCATTATTATTAACAAGGTACCCTGAAAGGTAGCTATGAATAGCTGAGTGTTCACTCCAGATTGTAAAATAATGTATACTGATGAAGACGATCAATGACAGATTTGTTCAGACTTGCGATTTTGTACACCAGTCTTTACACATATTTGTACACCAGTTTGTACACCAGTTTGTACACCAGTCTGTACACCAATTTGTACACCAGTTTGTACACCAGTTTGTACACCGGCCTGTACACCAATTTGTACACCAGACTGTACACCAGTTCGTATGCACAGCATTTGAAGGATGTGACCATTGCTGTCTTTCCCTTTCATACAGAGAATGACGGATAAGTGTTTCCGTAAGTGTGTGCAATATCCTGGAACCACCCTTGACAATGGAGAGCAGGTGTGTGTGTGTGTGTGTGTGTTTATCTCTCTCTCTGTGTACAGTGTGTGTACAGTGTATATGCAAATAATGGCATTTTATACTACATGTGTACATTGGCATAAATACATAATATTCTATACCTATTTATATTGAGCACTTCATGTCTCCTGTTCACCCTTCACAGCGTTGTTTAGGCAACTGCATGGACCGCTACATGGAGGCCTTCAATACTGTTTCTCAGACGTACAGTTCGAGGCTACAGAAAGAAAGAGACATGGGACACTGACGTCATGATTAACTTGTCACGTGCTGTTGTAATGTTACTATTTATAGATTTATCGTGCACCGCTCCTTAGCAACTGCGAAGGAAGAAGACTGTATTTATCACTTTTCGGGCTGGTCTCCATCGGTCTCTCAACTGAGAATTCGTTGGCAAAATTCTGGAACTGACCGCTTGGTGGCTCCAAAGTCGACCGAAGGTAGGTAATCTCCTCTATGGCGGATGTTTGCGCCGAAAGGGCTTTGTTGTTTGTTGGCATGCTCGACCTTGTTGACAAACAGCTATAATATATCGTTCTAGTGGTCCAAGCTACTTGTATAGTTCAACGTCCCAATTGATCCATCAATAGTCGACGTACGGGGCTGCTTTCGTTACATTATCGAAGATGTCTTTGAGTCCGTACTTGCATTTTAATATTCGGAATAAAAATTTATTTATAATTGTATGTCTCTATGATATCAGAGGTCATGCCTAGTGTCGACCCCAAGGAAGCGACCCGTATTAGTATGTTCAGGACAACATTTCGCATCGTGTATAAGATAATTGAGCAGTAATTTAAAGCACTTGTCCTTTTGGTGACCTTAAAAAAATCTTAAATTCTGAATTGACGTCGCTGGAAGGCATAGCTGCATACACGGGATTGTATTCGTTGGAATGCATGTCAAACTGGTTATTTTGTCAGAGAAAGTGAGAAACAAATCATGTTATGAGACCTGGCATCATTTTTATTTCCAAAAACTGTGCATCAGATTCTGTAGCAATATTGAGCAAAATGCCACGTAGTCATGTATAATACTAATACGTTACATGTTCTTGTGTGGAATATTGACATGTATTGAATTCTGTGATTTAAACTGGACTACTAGACTGCATAGGCAAAGTGGACCAAATGCAATACACACCATTAATAGCATAAAATGGTCCCACATCGCTTTAGCTGCAATGTAGCCACACAAGAATAGCTGATAGTACGTAATATTATTGTATTTTAATGCGTACAGTACAACTTGCCTATCCAGTACCCTAGCTGGTATGTATGTACGTACATACTGGTATTGATACAACATACGTACATCTCACTCATACCCCATCTTATGTACATACATACATACACTCTGTCAACCATTACTGATATCAAGTCCATACATACGTACGTACGTACCTTTCTATGCACTTACAAGTAATACAAATTTGGTGTACTCTTTCTATAATTCTGTTCTTCATTCTAAAATGAGGATTCATAAATTAGGGATTAAACTGCATTACACCATGTTACATATATTATATCAGCCTTTTGACTGCATGCAGTGCTTTTCAAGCATGCATGCAGGTGTAGACATGAACTTACGTACATCTGACTATGTTGCTGTTGCAGAGCATCTGTTGAACTATCGTTCATCGCCAATGTACAGTTCCTGGTGTTGAAAATGGAAAAGTACGAAAAACTTTGTAAAATCGGCGAAGGTGCATACGGTATAGTGTTCAAATGCCGTCAAAGAGATTCAGGACAAATTGTGGCTATTAAAAAGTTTGTGGAGACAGAGGACGACCCTCTGATTAGAAGGATAGCAATGAGGGAAGTCAGAATGTTGAGGGTGAGTGCTGTACAAGTGCACACCTCTGTCAGGTGGTAACACCTTGCACCTAGCATGTGTAGGTGCGTATGTATAATATATGCATACGTATTATGTACATACGTACGTATGTCAGTATGTGCATACTTACCAATATAGAGTGTACGTACTTGTGTTTGTACTATACTAGTTGGCATGTATGTATGTATATATATGATTACTCGTCAGAAGGCAGTTTTTTTATTGTAGTGAACCTCTGTGATATTTGAAATATGTGCATTAGTATGTATGTACAAAATTATTAATGTACTTATGTACGTAGCTTCATCATATTCGGACAAGGCTCACAGGGAGTATAGTACATGTAAATCGAAAATCCTATAGCGAAGTATTATTATATATTTTATTATTCTATTTATGGAGGTAATATGGCAGTTTAGTGTTATCTATTAAGTACAGAAATGATAAGAGGGTGAAGTATGTACTGATGTGTGTGAGAGGAGTGTCTGTGTATACTGATGTGTGTGAAGGGAGTGTCTGTGTGTATTGATGTGTGTGAAGGGAGTGTCTGTGTGTACTGATGTGTGTGAAGGGAGTGTCTGTGTGTACTGATGTGTGTGAAGGGAGTGTCTGTGTGTATTGATGTGTGTGAAGGGAGTGTCTGTGTGTACTGATGTGTGTGAAGGGAGTGTCTGTGTGTACTGATGTGTGTGAGGGGAGTATCTGTGTGTACTGATGTGTGTGAGGGGAGTGTCTTTGTATATTATTGAAAAGGGTAACTTGGACGTAAAAAGGAGTGGGAGAGAGGGCTAACTCAGGCTCACCCCATATTACTCTGCATTCATCTAGTACGTATGTGTGCTGGTCAGCTTACACTTACACATTGTGTTCATTGTAGCCTTATGTTGTCCTGAGATGTGAATTGTGAGACAATTGGCACTGTGAATATTGGTACATTAGCACCTCAAAGCTGATAATGATGTGCTTTCATACACACTCATACTGTCTGTAGATTATGCACATACATACATAGAGTACATAGAGTAGGTGAGTACGTAAATATACAAGTTTTGTAATTATGGAAGTGGAGAACCTTGTGGGGTTCATGAATAGGATCTTACAGATATACAGTGGCAAACAAATGTACCCAAATTCTGATTTGAAACTATAAATGAGGACAACAATACAAATGTTACTTTTTTATGTATGGATCTTCATGAGTACTGTATTGTTCCCAGTATATTGTATGTACAGTGCATCAGCTTTATCTGCCACAATTTTCAAGTACACGTACAAATGTACTAATGAATATCTTGTTGATCCACAAAACTCATTAATCCAACATATTTTCTGAAAGCATATTGTAGCAGATTAACGAGAATTCACAGTATGTACATACGTATGTACCTAGTATGTACATATGTATGTACCTAGTGTATACATACTATTAGATTAACATACTGTACACTCTTATTAGGTACTTATATGCGTACATAAATACATACAATTGTGCATGAAACACATATGTACGTACCACTACTCCTGTCCCGGTGATTCAGAGTGTAATGTCTTTTTATTGTTATCACACACATACATACCTACATTGGTGACCACATGGTGTTGATGGTATCCCCTGCAGCAACTCAAACATGGCAACCTGGTCAACTTACTAGAAGTGTTTAAGAGGAAAAGAAAGTTACATCTCGTGTTTGAGTACTGTGATCACACAGTACTCAATGAGCTGGAGAGAAGACCCAAGGGGTAATTGTGTGTGTGTGTGTGTGTGTGTGTGTGTGTGTGTGTGTGTGTGTGTGTGTGTGCATACGTACGTACATACGTATGTATTTATATGCGTATCTGTGTCTGTGTGTACATACTGTATGTATTTATGTACACGTGTGTTTATAGGGAATCACTGATTAGGGGAATGCATAAGTACATGCGTACTTAAGTATGTTCAGGATTTTATGTACGTGTATGTACGTACATACATTAATACATACGTATGTACGTACGTACTTATTTCATCACTTGGTGCTTTTCTTTTTGTTTCATCACAGTTTAGACGAAGAATCTGTAAAACGAATCATTTTTCAAACATTAAAAGCTGTCAACTATATTCATCTTAACAATGTAAGTGAGCTGGCAGTGATAAACCAGGGAAGGTTCACCAGTGGAGAGGAGAGTCTCGTCACAACTTACATATCTCAACATACATCCCATCCTGTAACACTGTGTGTTCATGTTGGTATTGGATACATTCTACATACAAATATTCGCATATAGTTCTACATACCCATGTACATACGTACGTACTGTACATGGATACTGGATCAGTTGTGATGGTGTCCTATTCACTGTTTCCTTCCTAGTGTATCCACCGTGATGTCAAACCAGAAAACATTCTAGTGTGCAAGAACGGGATAATAAAACTCTGTGATTTTGGCTTTGCCAGAGTATTGAGTGAGTTTTACCTATGTCTGTGCATAGACTAATACGTACATATGTACATACATATGTGTGGTATGTATTGTTTGTACATACACACTTTCTATGTAATGTCTGAAAAGCCATATACGTATTTTGCTTTACCATGTATACGTATACGTATGTACGTACGTACGTACCTTTGACATCTGGAGTTATATTTGTATGCCTACTCACATACGAACATATACTGTTTACTTGCACTCCCAGCTGGTGTTGGTGGGGAATATACAGACTACGTAGCCACGAGATGGTACAGAGCACCTGAACTCCTGGTGGGGGACACCCAATATGGACCACCAGTGGATGTGTGGGCAATCGGTGAGCAAACATGTGTACGGATACGTAGATAGATGCTAAATCCTTCAGATGAATATTGACTAGATACTGGATACTTTAGATTCTTACGAATGTGTGTACAGACATATTTATGTACATATGTGTTGTGCTGTATTTGGCTACAATGTTCTGCTGTACCTAAAGCACTATTATTGTTTGAGCATAATCACGTATGAAGTTCATTGCTGGTATGTACGTAGTTCTTCAAAGACGATACATACACAAGTGTGCAGTTTAATGCTAATCATGTACTTTCACAAAGATGCACTACACCTGTATGTATAATATGTAAGCACTGTACGTAGGTATGTACGTATGATGCTCCTACTTGTGTGTGTCATTTTAGGTTGTGTGTTTGCTGAACTACTCAACGGTCAACCCTTGTGGCCCGGGAGATCAGACGTGGACCAATTGTACCTAATTCGTAAGAACCTTGGAGACCTCACCCCCAGACACATGGAGATATTCAAGGACAACAGTTTTTTCAAAGGTCTCAGCATTCCTACTCCAGACAAAACCGAACCACTGGACACCAAGTTCCCTACGTACTTGCCTCAGGTTGTTAGCTTTATGAAGGTCAGTGGGCATTCTCAAGCCTGTGTACACATATGTAGATATGTATGTAGCAATCTGTGTACGTATGTGACATTTTATCTTATAAAGAAGCAATACAAAGGATGCCTGTGTGCAATGAATTGTTTACTGCACTGTGCACTGATCGTAATGATTTGAAAACAGCTTGCAATGAAAGTACAGCTATGTATACATACGTATCCCCTGTTGAAGGCCTGAAAATTGAACATGTCCTAACTTTTCCCACCAATGAAAGTCTATTTAGCAACACTAGTGAAGACGTTTTGAAAAAAAAGTGGTGTTTTTTTCCAATTTAAAGATTATGACATTTATCTTTTGAATAAATAAGCAAGTTATGTACGTACATACATACGTTACCATGTGCGTGTGTACTTGCCTGCATACGTACGTATATACATGTTACCATGTTACACAGCAGCATACGTAAGTACATACTCCCAATTCAGTGCATTGAATATACATACGTATTGGCAGTCATATTACGTATGTGCCTAGCTATCTATAGCCCCTTTTACACTAGAGCTTTAAAGCGGTTCGTGAAGCGCTTTAAACTAAATCGCTTTAACTCGCGAGTGTGTAAACGCGTTAAAGCGATTACGAAATCGATTTAAGAAAACAGCTTTCCTCGCTCAGCCAACAACCAGGCAGAAGCAAGACTGGATGTGTCCATGTATGGTTTCTGGGGAGGCAAATTGGAAAAGGCATTTGTCGATGTAAGGGTTTTCAATCCATGCGCCCAATCCAATTGTCGATCATCCCTTGAAGCAACGTACAGGAAACATGAAGCAGAGAAAAGAAGACAGTATGAAAGCCGTGTCAGAGAGGTTGAACGATCTAGCTTTACACCTCTAGTAATGAGTGCCACAGGAGGAATGGGCCGATGTGCAACAGTTTTCTACAAACGACTAGCAGCTATGATTGCAGAGAAAAGGAACATCGCTTATAACCGGATCATCTCCATGATAAGATGTAGACTGAGTTTTGCCCTCCTTCGTTCGTCTATTTTATGCCTGAGAGGAGCTCGATCATCATATCATCGAGTAAGAAACGATCCATATGAAGTGATAATCGAGGCATCAAAGATTTAACTGATTTCTTTGCTTACTATGATTATACATGTTACTATAAGTCTTTTAAGACTATTATTACTGTACTCTTGATGTGTATGTAATCATAGGCGATAATATGTTGTATCTTGATGTTCGTATATATTTGTTACTAAAAATTTAAGTAAACCACCTACGGAGGTGGTTTGAAGTCGGTTCGAAGTCGGTTTAAAATGAAGCGCTTCGAGTGTAAACGATTTTCGTAGGTTATATCGCTTTAAAAGCAGATAATTGGAGTATTTTGGCATCTTATTGTGTTTTATAATCTTCTATCCGTCATGTTGGGCTCATTAAAAGTTGTATCCATAAGTATGACAGCGAAAATGAACTTTTTGAAGCTTAAAATAGATGTAGTCGCTTCCCGCCGTAAAATATCAACATAAAATGTATTCGGTTGTTTGCTAACCCTTCATTTACGAAGAATAACTGGTGACGTTAAGGAGAAAAAGACAAAATGTGGGTATTATCGGTTATTTCAAATCTGAAACTCCAGTATTTAGCAGAAATTCGCGGAAACCGATTTAAATCGCTCCAGCGTTTACATTCCTCGAAGCGCAAATCGCTTTCTAAACCGGTTATTCGTAATATGTGTAAACGCACCAAACCGGTTTAGTTAAACCAGTTACAGAAGCGATTTAACGGAATCGCTTTAAGATTTCTCTAGTGTAAAAGGGGCTTATGTACTGTACATATTCATACATAGAGCTGCTTTGAACTGGAGCCTTCAGGACGTCTGACTTGCGAGGAACTCCTTGATCACCATTACTTTGATGGATTTAGAGAGAGATTTGAACCTGAACTACAGGTACGCACATACATACGTATGTCACAGGTGCATATGTACACATGTACATACATACAATAGGCCATGTGTATGTACGTACATGTGTGAATTTATAAGTAGGGCTGTAGCTGTTTACATGGCATAATTATGATGTGGTAGGGTTACAGTTTTTAAAATTAGGATACATTACAATCCAACTATGTAGGATTATGCTGCACTGAGATATGCATTATATGAATGCCACAATATGTTTTCGAAAAATATAGTGGATTAATGAGTTTGGCAGATCAACTAGATATTCATTAGTATCTGTAATTGTATTGGTACTAGAAATTTTGGAGAATTAAGTGTCCACTGTATGTGTATGTTGCATCAACAGTTCTATTTCTTTAGCAATGTGCATACGTACGTATGTGTATATCATGTACATACATGATATACACATGACCATGAGATAGGATCATGTATGCTTTGCTTACTCTGTACGTACATACGTACACAGCTCCTGATATCAAAGGAGGCCAAGAAGATAGCGAAGAGCTGTTCGCGTGTCAAAGCCAAGAGACACCCCGGCTCCACGGTTCCCCCTGGCACTCTGTCTGAAGAGTCACACAGACACTTACCTCACCTCACCTCACACCCGGACGCAAAATCACAGGGTCACCTCCCTCAACTCACGGTAATGCAGGAGGCGACACAGCAACAACACTCATGTGAGTAGATGAATGTACATGCATTGCACATACAGGTTTGATGTACGTATGGTACTGATCATGGAAAAACTCAAGATAATAATAATTATTGTAACATACGTACTTCCAGCAAAATTACAGAACGTACTTTATGGTGATTGTACATTAGGGAATGGCATTGCATCAAATGAATTAAGATAAGGTTGGAGAATAACTACAGTCATATTATTGTGATTTCACTGCAATGGATCTACAACTGTACAATATTATGAGTACTAAAGATTAGAAAGCTACAATCGAATTGCAACATAACTACGAGTGACTCACAATCCACTACCATTTGCCTTACGATATTCACGTCTGCTGCAATTACAGTAAAATGTAAATACGATTACATCACCTCACAGTTTGATGTGTCAATGTTTTGCTGACGTGTACTGTACCTTCATGTACGTATGCGTAAATGCCGTGGTGAATTACCCTTGTGGTCTTGTGGTGTTATGTACTCATGTATGTACATACGTATGGTACTTTTTATAAAAAAACTGAACGACTTTGGGCAGTCAACTATCTGACAGTCAGTGGTCAGTCAGCGGTCGGCTCTTACTACAGAAGGAGTTGTCTCATTAACTTTCACATCATGGGATATTCGCTACTATTTTTACTCCACACATAGCCTGTCAATGTGCTAATACGAAGTGGTCAACACCCAGTCGGTCAGCGGTCGGTCAACCGACGGTCATCCGACAACTGCCTGACGTTGTTCAGTTCTTTTATGAAAAATACCATATGTACAAGTGTACTTATAATATGCAATTATACTACAGTGTAACTAGTCTAATGGTACTTTTTGAAGTGTACCGTAGTTGAACTTTGAACCTTGTGAACTTGTGTATTGTTTGCTTCCCTGCAGTGGAAAAGAAGCCTGCTACTGAGAAGCAAGTTGACCATCTTCCTTCAATCCAACAGTGACTCTGCATTCCACTGCACCACAGCAGTCATCTCATGGCTCCAAACTCATCAATGCATTTGACTTCCAGTCAAGTTTTATTTACATAATATCATTATAATTCAAACGATGGTTAATAAAAGTATTATCCAAATCAGAATTGAGTTGAACGAA
>OZ026552.1:867500-902500 GCA_964020155.1 Chondrilla cf. caribensis | reverse complement strand
GTGTAAAATGTATAATAATATGTGTAACACTACTGTACATATGTGCAACAATGCCCTACATAGACCACCTCGGTGATAATCCCTGGGAGCACTTTCTCCCAATCGTAGCAATTGTCCTGTATACCTCTGTACAGACTTTGTACCACCTCACAATTGAGACCACATTGACTCTTGCCGTGCATGGTCTCAGCTGTGAGGCTCTACTGTATGCTGATACGTACATGAGCACCTCGTGTGTCTATGGGGTGCCTTTTGCCATATGTGATGTGCGCAGCAAAAATATGTCCCAATTGATTTTTTTTCAAAAATTGCCATTTTGGTCCTATATTGAGAAACGGACATATTTGAGTCATTTTAGACTATTTCCGTTTCTGTGATATGCACTGTGCCAGAAGCTTCTGGATATCGCAGATCGGAATTAGCCATTTTGTGGAAGGAACTGTTAAGTATTCCTACGTATTTTCCGTATATTACTCCGATTACACAATATTACCAGTTTCAACTGGTTACCGAACAGCTGTTCTGAACATGAACATAGCCGATATTCAATGCCATCAACTCCGTATCCGAGAAATAAAAATGGCGGCTTAACACGTCCTAAGTTTTAATTGGGTATAACTTACTAACCGAACTGAATTTAACATTCACATATGTGTCTGTACGTACACAGGTATCCAGGGACATGTTGTGTGGAAGAACGAGGCCGGTGATCTGGAGGTGTGGTCTTGTCCGCTAATGCGTGGCGATATTGCCATGCTACTTTTGAATATGCGAAACGAAAGTGTTACCATGACAACAGAACTGAGTGTGGTTGGTGTGAAGTCAGCAATGGTCAGAGACCTTTGGCTGCACAAAGATCTCGGAGAAATGAAAAATACCATCACAGCCAAAGTTGAGACTCATGGGGTGGCCATGTTCAGACTAGCGCCAACTGCTCTGGATCCGGTTTCCAATTCCAAGGACACACCATGAACTGCATGTCCAGGATCACATTCCCAGTTTCAAATTGAACCATGAAGCATTGTATGCTTGTGTACCACCTGATCTCATCAGGTTTAGATCACATTAATTGGATTGGACACATCATTCTACTAATTTAGATTGAACCACATGTATTAATTATACAATAATTCACAAATTCATTGTTTGTTTGTGCAAAAGTCCTACTTCGAAAAGCACGTAATTGATGTTAAACCTACAGAACATCCTTAGCAGTACCACCTACAGACTGTACTAAGGGGGTTGACATATTATGCTAAGCTCTCTTGGGGTCCTTACAAATTATACTTCCTATGGGGGTGGACACATTATGTTAGGTGTTCCTTGGGGTTACAATGAACCCCCTCCTCTGTACTACATCATACTTGGAGGATGACATTCACGTGTCACTAGTACATGACCCTATACATTAGCACCCTGAATAAATTATGCCATGTCGTGTATTGAATGATAAAATGGATATAATGAAAACATATGTCACAACATGTGCAGTTGTGAGTGATGGATCTCATATACATTATGGTGCCCTTGATGTTTGTAATATTATAATGATGAAAGACAGGATATACCATATAGCGGGAAATTTTTGTGGATTTTGCGGTTGGCCTAACATCCACGAAAATTTATCTGCAAATTAGGCATTCTCGTTGTTCTATCATGTGACTGTGGCCAGCATCTGTGAAAATTTTATCTGTGAATTTTCAGTTTTGGAGCCATCTGCGAAAATTTTGTCCTGCGAAAATTTTCCACATATTATGGTATTATATGCATGGATGTACATGTAGTGTGTACTATGGCCAGGTGTCTTAATTACGTACACTAATAGTAGTACATTTGAACCATTAGTGCATTATAGTTTTATCAGTACACCCAAAAGTGAAGAGTGCAGCACGAAAGTAGCAGGAAACAATACGTTAATTGGATTGACCACCATTTTCAGTGCACAGATACTCTGCTACTTGTGTGCTACAGTATTTACTGTTTGTTTTACTGATAAGCGATCATGTACAAATGGTGGTAATGCACAGCAAATGGTCTAGTTTAAACAAGGTAACTGGTGTGTATGCACACCACACATCACTGCATGCATAATATACATGTGCTTAGCGTGTACAGGCCATCCATTCACCAATGCATGTGCTGCTTTCACCCTGTTGAGAGTGGTGCAGGCGACATGGTATATAGTGGAGAAATAATAGCATGTGGTGGCCAGGGGTGATGGTGACACCAGTGGTATGTAATCTCCTTCCTTCCACCCTGTATGCCTGGCTTGGTATGGGTTTCCACTGCAGAACGTACATCACATGATCCTCGAAACCTTGCTTCTATTTTTATAGCAACATCATAGGTCAGTTGATTCTTCCATTTGACTAGGGCATAATGATGATTGTTAGACTAAAGAGTGATAGCAGACGTGTCTTGTATGCAGTCACTTACTATGTAATATACTGACTGACAATAATAACTGCCACATTCACCAATGCATACACACACATACAATGTCATACAAATCCATCAGTCAAACATTTGGAAGCACAATAATATACAAGCTATTCACTATGTAATATGATAATAACATATACGTATATATACACCAGATGCAGATGTATGTTTGCATGAGTATAATGTGTATAATATGTATGTGGTGAGCGAAATGTGCGTGCATGTTGTGCGTGTGGGTGCATTAGTTTGTACATTTATTAATAAATGCATGAATACATGTGTGTAAGTGTCTATAGTGTAGGTATTATTATATAGCATATATGTATTATAATAATATATATTAAAAAATAAAATATTATAATATGCACGAGTGTTGTTTGCATGTGTGTGTACACTTATGTGTGTTCATGTACATACACGTGTTAGTTGTGTGATTGACGTGACAAAGAGTGACTCAGGCAAGAGTAACAACACAAGGTGATTGGTCAACAGAACCTTTCTCACAGAATGTACATAATATGGTGAAAATGAACTGTCCATTAACCAAATCATGAATGGACAAAATGAACACAAGATAAGCATAATGCAGGAATCCATACAATAAAGGTCGTACGTAGTTCACTCTTTGTTTACATCTTTCCACTATATTTAGGTTACGAAGTACTCCAATTAACTACCTAGCAACTGTTTCTATGCGCATATTGACCTATTGCAACTTCTAAGGCAGTTGTATGTAGTGAATGGTTTGTACATGTATATTCGTATACTTGATTAGTACATGACATGCACATGACATTGTGTGTGTATATAATGTGTACATGTATGCATAAGTTTGTGCATAAGTGTTAAGAAAAGACATCGGCCAATTTTACAGCTACTTGTTACCATGGTTACATACAACTATATAGGTGTCAGTTCCTGCTGTAGCTTCAGTAACAGCTGCAGCTGCAGTGTGGACAGCATGGCCTATTACAAGACAATACTTCTTGTCCTGTACTCTGTTATTGCGTTGGGATCCAGCCAGAAAGATGCTTCACGTGAACCAGTCACTCCTGGGATCAACTACTGCGAAGTCATTGAAGCAGTTGTGGAAGAAATAGAGAGTTCTGGTGTTTTTACTACGGACACTAAAGGTTTGCTTCGGTTGATAGCTTTCATTGAAACCAGAGATGGTGAGCGTCTGACGGCAGCAGGTCAAGGAGGAATTTGGAAAGTTAGTGTGGAGCAGTTCACCAAAGTGAGGGAATCACGAAATTTCATCAATATCGGTACCATTCGAAGCTCAATTTATAACCGATTTAAATTCAACTTTGCTGACGAGGATTTACAGTACAATTCACTGGACAAACCTTTCATTTCTGCCTTGTTTGCTGCACTGTACCTATACAATCAGTTACAGTTAAGTTTCAAAACATTCTCAGACATTCCTCCGGACCCCAACGACCAAAGTACATTTTATGCCAGATACTACAGTAAATCTTCGACAGCAGATGCCGACTTCAAGACATGTTACCAGGAATTTGAAAGTTACACTTGTGTTGAGAATTGCACAGCTAAAACAGACATTGTCATCCTGATGGATGGTTCTGGAAGTGTTAGAAGCTTTAACTTCCGAACAGCCCTCAAATTCATGTCATCTCTGGTGTCCAACTACGATATCGGACTTGATGAAACCAGAGTTGGAGTAGTGGTGTATTCAAACTCTCCTAGTCCCCGAATTCAACTTAATAGCTATTTCGATGTTGACTTGCTTCAAGTAGCCATTGAGAGCATAAGTTACCCCAGTGGTGGGACTAATACTGGAGAAGCCATTGACTATGTTAGAATGAACAGTTTTACAACGAGTTTTGGAGCACGGGATTTGTCGGAAGGCATTGCACGAGTTCTCATTGTAGCTACAGATGGACAATCCGGTGATGATGTTGTTGCTCCCTCAGAGAGGGCACGAAATGATGGGATCAACATATTTGCCATTGGTATTGGGACAGGCATTGATGAAGAAGAACTGCGGTCAATAGCAGATAGTCCAAATCAAGTGTTCCTGGTGAGTAACTTCAACCGTCTTCTTCAGATCACTTTCCTAATCCGTACTTCGTCCTGCAAAGCCAGAGCGCTAGTCAAAGTGGGCAAACCTGTTAGCAAGAATATCCCCGGGGGAGAAGTGACTTATCTCAGTATCCCGATAGCTGTAGGACAACCCCTATCTATCAAATTCACAGGGACAGATGGCAACTTTATCATATATGCGTCATACACCCATCGCAATCCGGGACCCAACCTTCATGATTTCATCTGGTTTATCAAAGAAGGCACCTTCACCGTATCCACACCATCATCAACCACAAGTAGGAGAAGAAGACAATCCAACAGTGGCATGAACGAGACACTGTACGTGGGTGTGATGAACGTGGGCAATGATCCAGCATCAATCATGGTTGATTTGAGTAGAGATATAAACCCAAATTGTGTAAGTATAAGTTCAAAGATAACTGAAGGTAATGATACCAATGGTCCAATATACAACTGTTCTGCTGCCTGTGTTTGCAGCAATGCCACTGTCATGTGGGAGAAGAAATCCTTTGATAGATCAATCCAACCATCTGCAAAGATAATCAGAGATTCCTCCAATCGCAGTAGCCTACTTCAGCTGGATACATCTACCGATGACCACTATGGTCAATATTACTGCGTCATTCGGTCTCCTTGCGTGATTGGATCAAAACGTTCGTCCCTTGATTTTCCAGTTCCCTGTCAAAATGGTGGTACCAACGTTGATGTTGATGTGTGCAGCTGTCGTGAAGGATGGGATGGGTTAAGGTGTGAGAGAGGTGAGTGATCTAAACACATTCAGCAATTAAAAATATACCTTCCAGTCAAAATTTATAAATGCATGGAGCCAAAATAGGCTAGGTTTGTTAGGTTCATATCACCTCTATACAGACCCTCAGTCCTTGGATATTAAAATTTATTTTATGTTTGATGTTTTTGTATGAATAGTATTAATTTCTGTGTTTGTTGTTTGGCATGTATAGCTATATGCAATCCGGAATGTGAAAATGGCGGAACATGTGTGTCTCCAAACAATTGTAGTTGTCCACCTGGCTGGACGGGGAAGACGTGTACAGTTGGTGAGTGCTATCAATAACAACATTGCACAATGTATAAGATCATACAAGTGAGGAATAATTAGATGTTATTGCCCTAATTAGTCATACAACAAAGACATCACCCTGACAACAGCTGTCAGTGCTATACACATACACGCATGCATGCACACACAGACACACACACACACAGACACACACATAGACACACAAACACACACACACACACACACACACACACACACACACACACACACACACACACACACACACACACACACACACACACACACACACACACACACACACACACACACACACACACACACACACACACACACACACACACACACACACACACACACACACACACACACACACACACACACACACACACACACACACACACACACACACACACACACACACACACACACACACACACACACACACACACACACACACACACACACACACACACACACACACACACACACACACACACACACACACACACACACACACACACACACACACACACACACACACACACACACACACACACACACACACACACACACACACACACACACACACACACACACACACACACACACACACACACACACACACACACACACACACACACACACACACACACACACACACACACACACACACACACACACACACACACACACACACACACACACATAGACACACACACACACACACACAACACACACACACACACACACACACGCACAAACACACACACACACACACGCACACGCACACGCACACACACACACACACACACACACACACATACACTGACACACACACACAAACACACACACACATTATATACATACATGCATACACTGTAGTGTTGGCTTGACATAGCTGTTGTCCATAATACTGGCTCCACTTTACATTGGAGACATGCAGTCACTTGTGTACATTACCAAGGCAAAATTTAATGTGAAAATTAGCACGATTCAAATGATTGAAGTTACACATAATTATAATCATTGATATTGAATTTCATAGAATAATGATACATTATTGATTTTTGCAGTTGGACCACCCATTGTTACAGTAAGGGTATTCCCCAGAACTGTACTTATTATCTGGGAACCCTCTACTGCTGTTAAAGATAAAGTGTTGAAATGCAGGCTGGTCTTCCACCACATTGAGGGGGGTCGAAGGATGAAGATAGAATCTGTTGTTCTGTTGGCGCACCAGAGGTTTTTCAGCTTCATAAGGCGAGACCCAACACACAAGTACTCTGTCAAAGCTAGGATAAAACTGCAAGGACCAACCAAATATGGAAGGTCAATACAAGTTCGTATGGTCTAATAGACAAATATGGTCACAAAGGATTACGTACTTAAAGCCTGCGAGACAAACAGATTTATTATCATAAGGAAACTTTCTGTTACTTAATAGCAAAAGTATCGCTGCTGTATTTTAGTAGTGTGCAATTACTAACATAGTCATAATAGGACAGTGTGTTTCTTTACATTTATATTCAGTACGGTTTCCTGAATTAAAGATTATCAATGAAATATCTAATCTAATCCAGTTATCTATGTGACAATTATAATGACATTATTAATAATTATAGTAATCCACTTTACAAGCATGCATGGTATATATAACATACATACTCAATCTCACATAAATGTAAAGTTAGTTATAGTCCGGGTATGTGCGCAGTCATGTGACCGATTGTATTGAATTGGATTGACTCATTTCCATCCAAATACAGTGGAACCTCTCTATTAAGGACACTTTGGGACCTTAATTTTAGTCATCAATACAGAGGTTTCCTCAATTCAGAGGTCACTTAAAACACTACAGTACTACACTGGGACATAGAATGGTGTCCTTATTATAAAGGTTTCCACATTTCAGAGGTTTGTAATAGAGATATTCCACTGTACATAATAAATATATGTATTCAGTACAGTGGAACCTCTCTATAAAGGACAAATTGGGACCAGGTAATTTGTCCACTGTTGAGAGGTTGTCCACTCTTCAGAGATGGAATATGTATTAGCACGTGCACCATAGGAAATCTATTTTCTGGTACCTTTATTGGGAGTGTCCTTTAGTAGAGGTTCCACTGCACATACATTTGTGTGTATATACAAGTACATAGATAGGTTTGCACAAAAGGTAGTCCTGTATCGTGCTACCCTTGCTTATGTCAGTGTGTGGGCACTACCAATCAAAACTACATGTGAATGTAACAAGCATACAAATGAACACTGGTATTGCATATAATAATATAATAGCTAGTGTAGTAGCCATTGGCTAAAGGCCTCCCTAGAATAAATAAGCTTATATTACCTAACCTAACCCATCAAAATGTATGCACTATTATGTGGATACTACACTTTTGATTAAGTACCATTTTTTAACCAGTTTGTCGGTAAATTATATGGTATATTCTTTCGGCATGTACCTATTATTCAAGTGTACACTACTATAATAATAGGTTAGCTCGTCCTTATGTTAATTGGATTGACCACCATTTTTAGTGCACAGATACTCTGCTACTTGTGTGCTACAGTATTTACTGTTTCTTTTACTGATGAACGATAATGTACAAATGGTGGTAATGCACAGCAACTAGACTAGCGTAAACAAGGTAACTGGTGTGTATGCACACCACACATCACTGCATGCATAATATACATGTGCTCACATGTACAGGCCATCCATTCCCCAATGGATGTTCTGCTTTCACCCTGTTGAGAGTGGTGCATGCCACATGGTATATAGTGGAGAAACAATAGCATGTGGTGGCCATGGGTGATGGTGAAGCCAGTGGTATGTAATCTCCTTCCTTCCACCATGTATGCCTGGCTTCGTATGGGTTTCCACTGCAGAATGCACATCACATGATCCTCGAAACCTTGCTTCTATTTCCATGGCAATGTCATAGGTCAGTTGATTCTTCCAATATTATGTTTAAGGCATGATGACAATTGCGATACTAAAGAGTATTAGCAGATGCGTGTTGTATGCAATTACTTGCAATAGTGACCGACAGTAATAAGTGCCACATTCACCAATGCATACACACATACAATGTCATACACATCCATCAGTCAAACATTTGGAAGCACAATTATGCAAGCTATATGATAAGATAACATAATAAATGCACTTATACATGTGTGTAAGTGTATATAGTGTAGCTATTATTATATGTACGTATATTACAATTTTAATAATTTTTAATAATGTATAACATATATTATACATTATTAAAAAAAATAATATGCATGCATGTGTGTGCACACTCATGTGTGTTCATGTACATACACGTGTTAGTTGTGTGATTGAGGTTGACAAACATAACAGTGACTCAGGCAAGAGTAGCAACACAAGGTGAATGGTCAACAGAACCTTTTTCACAGAACATATGTTGAAAATAAACAGTGGATTAACCAAATCATGAATGGACAAAATGAACATAAGATAAACATAATGCAGGAATCCATACAATAAAGGTCGTACACAGTTCACTTGTTGTTTACATCTTCCCACTACATGAGGTTACAAAGTACTCCAATTATTACCTAACAACTGTTTCTATGCGCAAACTGACCTATTGCAACTTCTAAGGCAGCTGTACATAGTAAATGGTTTGTACATGTATATTTGTATACTTGATTAGTGTATGACATGCGCATGACATTGTGTGTGCATATGTGTACATGTATGCATGAGTTTGTGCATGAATGTTAACAAATTTAAAATGCATCTGCCATTTTTACATCTTCTTGTTACCATGGTTACACACAACTATATAAGTGTCAGTTCTTGCTGTAGCTTCAGTAATAGCTGCAGCTGCAGTGTGGACAACATGGGCTATTACAAGACAACACTTCTTATTTTGCTCTGTGCTACAGTGGTGGGATCCAGCCAGAAGGATGCTTCACGTGAATCGGTTACTCCTGGGATCAACTACTGCGAAGTCGTTGAAGCAGTTGTGGAAGAAATAGAGAGTTCTGGTATTTTTACTACGGACACTAAGGGTTTGCTTTGATTGATAGCTTTCACTGAAACCAGAGATGGTGAGCGTCTGATGGCAGCAGATCAAGGAGGAATTTGGAATGTTAGTGTGGACAACTTCAGTGCAGTGAGGGAATCAATACTTCTCTTGACATTCTTCCAAAAGCCAGTTTATGATCGATTCAATTTCGACTTTGCTGACAAGGATCTACAGTACAATTCACTGGACAAACCTTTCATTTCTGCCTTGTTTGCTGCACTGTATCTATACAACCAGTTACAGTTTGGTTTCCGATCATTCTCAGACATTCCTCAAGACCCCAACGACCAAAGTGCATATTATGCCAGATATTACAGTAAATCTTCGACAGCAGATGCCGACTTCGAAACAAGTTATCATGAATTTGAGAATTACACTTGTGTAGAGAATTGCACAGCTAAAGCAGACATTGTCATCCTGATGGATGGTTCCGGAAGTGTTGGGTCCACTAACTTCCAAATGGCACTCAAATTCCTGTCATCTCTGGTGTCAAACTATGATATTGGATTTGATGAAACCAGAGTTGGAGTAGTGGTGTATTCAAACTCTCCTAGTCCTCGAATACTACTTAATAGCTATTCCGATGTTGACTCACTTCAAGCAGCCATTGAGAGCATAAGTTACCCCGGTGGTGGGACTAATACTGGAGCTGCCATTGACTACGCTAGAGTGAACAGTTTTACAACATGTTTCGGAGCACGGGATTTGTCAGAAGGCATTGCACGAGTTCTCATTGTAGCTACAGATGGACAATCTGGTGATGATGTTGTTGCTCCCTCGGAGAGGGCACGAAATGATGGGATCAACGTATTTGCTATCGGTATTGGGACAGGCATCGATGAAGAAGAACTGCAGTCAATAGCAGATAGTCCCAATCAAGTGTTCCTGGTGAGTAACTTCAACCGTCTCCTTCAGATCACTTTCCTGATCCGTACTTCGTCCTGCAAAGCCAGAGCTCTAGTCGTAGTGGGCAAACCTGTCAGCAAGAATATCCCCGGGGGAGAAGTGACTTATCTCAGTATCCCGAAAGCTGTAGGACAATCCCTGTCTATCAAATTCACAGGGACAGATGGCAACTTTATCATATATGCGTCATACACCCATCGCAATCCAGGACCCAACCTTCATGATTTCATCTGGTTTATCAATGAAGGCACCTTCATCGTATTCACACCATCATCAACCGCAAGTAGGAGAAGAAGACAATCAAACAGTGACATGACCGAGACACTGTACGTGGGTGTGATGAACGTAGGCAATGATCCAGCATCAATCATGGTTGATTTGAATAGAGATGTCAACCCAAATTGTGTAAGTATAAGTTCAAAGATAACTGAAGGGAATGATACCAATGGTCCAATATACAACTGTTCTGCTGACTGTGTTTGTACCAATGCCACTGTCGCGTGGGAGAAAAAATCCTTTGATAGATCAATCCAACCATCTGCAAAGATAATCAGAGATTCCTCCAATCGCAGTAGCCTACTTCAGCTGGATACATCTACCGATGACCACTATGGTCAATATTACTGCGTCATTCGGTCTCCTTGCGTGATTGGATCGAAACGTTCGTCCCTTGATTTTCCAGTTCCCTGTGAAAATGGTGGTACCAACGTTGACGTTGATGTGTGCAGCTGTCGTGAAGGATGGGATGGGTTAAGGTGTGAGAGAGGTGAGTGATTTCAACACATTCAGCACTTAAAAATATATACCTTCCAGTCAAAATTTATAAACGCATGGAGCCAAAATAGGCTAGCTTTGTTAGGTTTATATTACCTCTATACAGACCCTCAGTCCTTGGATTCTAAAATTTACTTTATGTTTGATATTTTTGTATGAATAGCATTAATTTCTGTGTTTGTTGTTTGGCATGTATAGCTGTATGCAATCTGGAATGTGAAAATGGCGGAACATGTGTGTCTCCAAACAATTGTAGTTGTCCACCTGGCTGGACGGGGAAGACATGTACAGTGCTTGGTGAGTGCTATCAATAACAACATTGCACAATGTATAAGAGCATACAAGTAAGAAATAATTACTAGATGTTATTGCCCTAATTAGTCATACAACAAAGACATCACCCTGACAACAGGTATCAGGGTGATACACATACATGCATACACGCACACAGACACACAAACACACATACGCACGCACGCACACGCACACACAAACACACACACACACACATACACACACGCACACGCGCACACACACACACACACACACACACACACACACACACACACACACACACACACACACACACACACACACACACACACACACACACATACACACACAGACACACACACATTATATACCTACATGCATACACTGTAGTGTTGGTCTTGATATAAGTGTTGTCCATAATACTGGCTCCACTTTACATTGGAGACATGCAGTTACTTGTGTACATTACCAAGGCAAAATTAAATTTGAAAATTAGCACGATTCAAATGATTGATGTTACATTCTAAAATTTATTTTATGTTTGATGTTTTTGTATGAATAGTATTAATTTCTGTGTTTGTTGTTTGGCATGTATAGCTGTATGCAATCCGGAATGTGAAAATGGCGGAACATGTGTGTCTCCAAACAATTGTAGTTGTCCACCTGGCTTGATGGGGAAGACGTGTACAGTTGGTGAGTGCTGTCAATAACAACATTGCACAATGTATAAGATCATACAAGTAAGAAATAATAATTAGATGTTATTGCCCTAATTAGTCATACAACAAAGACATCGCCATGACAACAGCTGTCAGGGTGATACACACACACGCACGCATGCACGCACACACACACACACACACACACACACACACACACAAACACACACACAGACACACACAGACACACACACACACACACACACACACACACATGTACATGCACACAAACGCACACACACACACACACACACACACACACACACACACACACACACACACACACACACACACACACACACACACACACACACACACACACACACACACACACACACACACACACACACACACACACACACACACACACATACACACACACACACACACACAACACACACACACACACACACACACACACACACACACACACGCACACAGACAGACACACTCACACACAGACACACACACACACACACACACACACATGTACATGCACACAAACGCACACACACACACACACACACACACACACACACACACACACACACACACACACACACACACACACACACACACACACACACACACACACACACACACACACACATACACACACACACACACACACAACACACACACACACACACACACACACACACACACACACGCACACAGACAGACACACTCACACACAGACACACACACACACACATTATATACATGTTTGATGTTTTTGTATGAATAGTATTAATTTCTGTGTTTGTGCAGTTGTACCACCCATTGTTACAGTAAGGGTATTCCCCAGAACTGTACTTATTATCTGGGAACCCCCTACTGCTGTTAAAGATAAAGTGTTGAAATGCAGGCTGGTCTTCCACCGTATCGAGAGAGGTCGAAGGATGAAGATAGAATCTGTTGTTCTGTTAGCGCACCAGAGGTTTTTCAGCTTTATAAGACGAGACCCAACACACAAGTACTCTGTCAAAGCTAGGATGAAACTACAAGGACCTACCAAATATGGAAGGCCAATACAAGTTCGTATGGTCTAGTACACAAATATGCATGGTCCCAAAGGATTACGTACTTAAAGCGTGCGAGACAAACAGATTTATTATCATAAGGAAACTTTCTGCTACTTAATAGCAAAAGTATCGCTGCTGTATTTTAGTAGTGTGCAATTACTAACATAGTCATAATAGGACAGCGTGTTTCATTACATTTATATTCAGTACAGTTTCCTGAATTAAAGATTATCAATGAAATATCTAATCTAATCCAATTATCTATGTGACAATTATAATGACATTATTAATAATTATAGTAATCCACTTTACAAGCATGCATGGTATATATAACATACATACTCAATCTCACATAAATGTAAAGTTAGTTAGTCCGGGTATGTGCACAGTCATGTGACCGATTGTATTGAATTGGATTGACTCATTTCCATCCAAATACACTGAAACCTCTCTATTAAGGACACTTTGGGACCTTAATTTTAGTCCTCAATACAGAGGTTTCCTCAATTCAGAGGTCACTTGAAACACTACAGTACTACCCTGGGACACAAAATGGTGTCCTTATTACAGAGGTTTCCACATTTCAGAGCTTTGTAATAGAGAGGTTCCACTGTACATAATACATATAATATGTATTCAGTACAGTGGAACCTCTCTATGAAGGACAAATTGGGACCAGGTAATTTGTCCACTGTAGAGAGGTTGTCCACTCTTCAGAGATGTAATATGTATTAACACCATAGGAAATCTATTTTCTGGTACCTTTATTGGGAGTGTCCTTTAGTAGAGGTTCCACTGCACATACATTTGTACATGGATAGGTTTGCACAAAAGGTAGTCCTGTATCGTGCTACCCTTGCTTATGTCAGTGTGTGGGCACTACCAATCAAAACTACATGCAGATGTAACAAGCATACAAATGAACACTGGTATTGCACATAATAATATAATAGCTACAAATATATCAAAATGTATGCACTATTATGTGGATACTACACTTATGTCTACAAGTACGTATACTATTTTACCAGTTCAATAAAATTGGATGGTACTGAGCATATACATGTACATTAATATGGGTGGGGTATAGAGTATCTATGATTAATATGATATGGCGAATACCAGACCTTCAAGGGCAATATCTATGGCAAATTATATATACATACAGGCGGTTGTGTAACAAGTTTAAGTGCGGAAGCTATTTCCTTCGTGATTGTGTGACATCGTGACTTCTCATGCTCAATGCAACATGGCAACCTTTTGAGTCTCACTCTTTTAGCTTCCATCCACAGAAAGATGAAGTAACAATAGTTATAACAATAATATGGAATGCCAGAATCTGCTTCAAAAGACCCCCAATTGTAACGGCTCGACACTTTGAATAGAGCAAACCCTCCTACGCAAGACACCACAACTCACTAACCATCATGAAAAGCTCCATCCATGCATCATATTACACATGTACAAATGCACTTGATCAACTTCAACTGTGCAATCAGCGGGAACCCTTGTAACTCACTCACTCAAGTATGTAAACATGTTTATCAGTACTATAAACTGAAGACATACGTCCTCTGAAGGCCTGGAAATTGTCATTTCAAATGATTCTGTTGACTCAGTTACAATTGTAAGGCTGCATCAGTTGAGGTTATTGGTTCAAGCGACATGTGATAATTTGATTACATGTACAAGGGGTCCAGTTTGTAATTTCATTTAGTAAACCTGGTAGGCAAGTATGTGGCTTGTGTATGACACTATCCTGTGAGAACTGAAAGAAGCTTCCACACAAACAAGCACAGACAGATGTCCTGTGAATTATATGATGTAATATTGTTGTATAATCCTGCTCTCTTATGTGAGGTGTGGACCTGAACTCTGGTAGTGCACACGGGGACATTTATTTTGTCATTCACTTACAATTATATTGAGTATATATAACTGAATATTGCATCAAAGAGTGAGCTCATGTTCTGGAATGTGGTTTGTTTTGGGGGTTAGCAAAATGAGTGTAACATCATTATGACATATGACCTTGTGTGTACAATGATGTCTGTGTATGTGGTGTGTCTTAGCATGTGTATGTTTGTTTCTGTGTGTTAACTTGGTGTGTGTGTGTGTGTGTGTGTGTGTGTGTGTGTGTGTGTGTGTGTGTGTGTGTGTGTGTTTGTGCGTGGTGTGTGTGTGTGTGTGTGTGTGTGTGTGTGTGTGTGTGTGTGTGTGTGTGTGTGTGTGTGTGTGTGTGTGTGTGTGTATGCATACATCCGTGTGTGTGCGTGCGTGCATGCATGCATGCGTGTGTGGAAAATTTTACTCAGGAGGTAAAATTCTTTAGAAAATGAGGGGAACCAATATCCTTAAGTGTGAACCCTATTCCCTAGGAAATTTGACTCAGGGGTGCTATTTTAACGGGGTCCCAGACTCCCTGTGTCACCGCTGTAACGCCCCCACACAAATACGCATTTATACTAATTAATAGTCGCCTGTGGCACATACATGTATAAAACCGTACCTGCACGTACCTTTCCCTCCCGCGAGCGGTACATACGAGTTCGAGGTCTGAAGAACACGGCAGGATGGATAGGTCGAATGTGAAAATATCCTTGGCAATCTTCATCGGCTTCGTGCTAGTGTTGCCGGCTATTTCCTCTCAGTTTAGAGGATCTCACATTACCTGGAGACCAGTGAATCCCGCCAAACGGTTTGATGGAAGGGTTAGTTTTTGCATGTTCATCGTATACAACGTCAGTGATCGCTAGCTGTCAGAAGTTTTGAGGTCAAGTTTGAGTTGGGACAGAACGCTGTATACTGCTTCTTTAAAGGTTGTGTAATATCTAGTAATACTTTGTGCCTCGTCAACTCGCTTTTAGTTGCTAACTTATAACGTACTACCTTAAGCTAAAGCTTTAGTTACTGACGGGTATCCAGTGCACATTAAATTTTATAAGAAGGATGGGCTCTGGATTTCTTTTGATTGGAGTATATTTGCTATATATTAGCTGGTTAACGCTTTAATCAGTAAACTCAGGCGGGGATTATTTCATATAATGTACGTATTACCTAATTATTGTGCATCTGCAAAGAATTACTAGGCCGATTGTTGTGTGTATAGGAAGTGATTGGAGTGATATTATGGACTGTAAAGGGTGAAATGATGCTAGTAGAGGTATTTCAGAACGGCTGACGCTTTGTTTTAGACGTTTATTAGCCAATTATAAAGTCAACTATTCAATGTATACAACTGCTAAAATTGTAATCCTCCTCAGATTGAGTTTACAACCCATGTGTCTTGGAAAAGAAGTGATGGACATTCGGGAAAGTATTTCTGTAATGCTACCACCATTTCAGAGCACGTCTTGGTGTCCGGTAGAGGAAGTCTCAATTGTCTGTCTGGGTGTTATGGTAAACTTGGAGACATGCAAGTGTACTGTAGTTCATTCAATGGAGCAGAAGATTGGATGATCGGTGATCGAAGCTACATAGCCACAATGTACAATACAGTCACCAAGTTTGAAGCAAGGTTGGTTTGGGATAGTAATCCTCTTAATTGATATTAAGACATTATTGTCAACAAGCAAAAACTCGAATTTGTATGTTATTACCCGTGTTATGAGAAATGCATTGGATGATACCTAAACAATGTACTGAGTCAGATATTGAGTTAATGCTAATGATATTAAACAGATGAGATCTGTCTCTGGTTGAAACCCCACAACCTCTCTCAGTTTTGCAGGCACTTCATGGCATCCAGTCACAGTTGGTGGTGGTAAATGGGAAGTGAAAGTTAAAGGTGACCTGAGTACCAGACCTGATACAGGAAAGATCAACACTTCTCCGATATCTCTAATTCGCCCCATTATCCGTTTGAAATATAACCAGCCACGCAAATTCCTCATACCAGGTGAGGATGCACAGAGTTATGTTATGTTAATCTTATTTTTTTGACTGGGGAGACCTTTAGCTATAGGCTACTTTTTAAGGTACCCAAAGTAGCATAGTTGTAGTATTAGTAGTAGTAGAGTAGCGTAAGTGTATTGTACAACACAATCTGATTGAAATTGTTCAATTTAATTCAACTGTTTACAAACTTCACGGCATTTCTAGCTTTCATTGAATTAGTAGGCATGTTATGTAGCCAGATTCTATGCCCTTGATTGCACTTAACAGAAGAACTGTACAACTTTCTCCAATGAAAACATATAACTTTCGCAATATTAAAAATGGCATAATATTTCTAATACAGTTGGCATGTACAGTTTCATTCAAAATCCTAAAGGATCACCTAAAATTGAACCCCTGTTCCTTTATGGCACTCCATGGATGCTGCTAAGGACGCTTGGCAAGTTTGTTGCTGATTGTTAAGAACTGGAGTTTGTGCACAATCAAACAAAGAACCCACTTGCAATATATCACACATTTATATGCACACATCACCCTCTCACTCCTGGTGATATTTTGCTATCACATGTAGTTGAGGACACTGACGGTGATGTGGTCCATTGCAGGTGGGCCAATTCCAGTCTGAATGAGTGCGGTGGAGTGTGCAATGCCTTTCCTTTCGGCACTCTCGATGAGGTGAGTTCACATGTGATCGTACGTAAAACAAAAGGCCAAGGGTAAGCTAAGTGTATTGAAGGACATACACTCTCAACGAGAGACATGAAGAAATTACATTGGACTTAATTACCTTGGAGTTGATTCAAATGGTCCACTGTATTACAGAGTTCAAAGCAGTCAACAACCCTTGAGAGTTACATGCACCACTTTTGGTGGAGTCACTCACAATTTGTTTAAACTTTATTACATTACAGGAGAATTGTATATTGAACTATAATGGTTCGGGAATTAGCAATGGACTGTATGCGGCTACTGTGCAGATCGAAGACTTCCCCATGCCGAGATCAAGAGCACAGAACAGAGCCCCTCAACCACCCCTGAGTGGAGATCGTACGCGAGGACCACCAAATAATCCACCACCAAATAGAGATGGTGATCCACCAGTACTGAGTAGTGTTCCCATACAGTTCTTAATCCACACATTTAGTGGTTCCAATATCCCGCCGCCCACTTTTGATAATTCCACTCTAAAAGATGGAGAAATGATCAATGTACAACGTGATTCTCTGTTTCTTAGCAGAATAGTAGCCAATCCTAGTAACAGGGATGCTTCGTAAGTCTCTGGGTTTCAATGCTGTTAACAGTGTCTATACTATACTTTGTGTGTGTGTGTGTGTGTGTGTGTGTGTGTGTGTGTGTGTGTGTGTGTGTGTGTGTGTGTGTGCACATGTGTGTGCGTGTTTTTCTACGTGCGTGTGTGTATGTGTGGGTGTGGGTGTATGGGTGTGGTCTACTATACTTTTAACCTAAGCATTCTGTTCTTGTTTTCTATTCAGAATAACTGTTATTCAAACACTCACACCACCAGGGATGATTAAAGGTGGTTTGAGATACATCCCTGGCCTCCATCAGTGGTACATTGATGTCAAGTGGACACCTTCCTCTGTGGAGATAGGTCCACAGCGTTTCTGCTTCCAGGCTTATGACAGTCAACGGTACAATCCAATTCTACATATTCATTGTAATTTTAGTCAAAATGCAGCACTTTACACATACAAACATATGTACATACTGTTAAGTTGGAAACAGCATTACATTTCGTCAATGCATAAGTGATGTATATTTATCAATATATCCCATGCACTATATGTTATAATTACGCTATTATAATTATGACCATATTTCTACATGCAGGTATAGATGTATGTACTAAGATCAAACATTACTGCATGTTTTCTGTAACTTCAGATATTATAGCCAACCTTCAGAATTGCGCTGTGTTACCCTCATTCCTATTGGAGGTATGTATGCTCACACACAAGTTGCATCCATGCATACACACACACACACACACACACACACACACACACACACACACACACACACACACACACACACACACACACACACACACACACACACACACACACACACACACACACACACACACACACACGACCGCACACACTCACACAAACACACGCTTATAGGCATGTTGCACACATGCCCACACAAACAATTGCAACCATGCATATGTGCACCCACATATTCACAAACCTGAGAGCACACACACACACACATGCACTCATACACATGTTGAACACACACCCATACAAGCAAACGAAATCATACATATGTGCACAGACATGTACATTCGCAAACCTGCACAAGAGCACACACACACACACACCTACACAAGTGGAACCATACATGCATATGAGCACACCCACATTCACACACACATACACCGGACTATTCACCTGGAATGATTCATTTGTAATTATGTTTCAATTTTTGCATTTTTTGAATTAAAATTATCACTTCAATATTCTGCAGTGGAGCCACCAAAGTTGAGGTTGATGTGGATGTGTCGTCACAACATCCTCATTCAGTGGGACCTAACAGCGAATGCTGAAAAAATGGTGAGGAGATTTAGAGTGACCGCTTATAATGCAACAACTGATGAAATGATAATGGAGAAAATTTTAAAACCAGAAATGAGGCTGTATAATTTTCTGGATCGCACGCCAGGGGAAGAATACAGGTTCAAATTGGAGATGAGAATCTCTAAGAAGAAGGGTGACTATGAGGCAGCAGTGTATTTGGATGTGAGAGGGAGGTGTCCTGAAGAAAAAGAATGCTGCTTGTTTGACCATTATGAGTAGCTGCTTTTAGACTGGCAAGCTGTATTATCACATGATATGCGTAAAACCCTAGATTGCATGGGTTCTGATACCTATAGTCTGTCTAACTTTTTGTAGCTCAACTGAATTCACTTTGTTTATTCAGATATAGTTCAATTGAAGTTGATTTTGTTTAATATTCAAATGATAATATTAGGCCATTGTAGCTATTACAGTCCAGTGGATATAAATCATAGTTTTTGGCCAGCATGCATTTGATGATATTGCACTGTTCATATAATATATTAAAATAAATTCAGTTAGATATAAGAAATACATATTTTCAAGCTAATGTCAACAATTAGTAGGTCGTCAGTTTTTAGAATTGAAACCCTAATTTTCATTGTTCTATGTACTTAGTCTACTATATCATCAGTTACATGTTACATGCACATGCTCATCATGTGTTGCTTGTGCATGTATGAGTGTATGTGTGTGTGTGTGGGTGTGTGGGTGTAGGTGTGGGTGTGGATGTGGATGTGTACCAACAGCAGAAACAAGGAGGGTACCCAGAACCTCATTCATTTTAAGCATAATACCATTGAATTTTTTTGTAAATTTTACATTCCAGAAGATTAATATTTCTCCTTCAATCTTTGCAATCTGAGATGAATAATTATGATTTATGACGATCTGGACTCAGTTCTTGGTCAAAGTTAATATGAGTAGTCTCATATGTTCAACAGATAGATTACTGAACAGTGAAGTGTACGTAAACGGAATATTACACACGGGTATCAGGAGTAATAGTCCAGACCGTACCAGCCCACATCCCTTATAGAACGCACAACGTCATGCGGTCAACGTGTCGAGGAAGAAGGGATTCGAAGGCAACGATAACGTTGATCTTCATCGTCGGCTTCTTGCTAGTGATACCGGCTTCTTGTTCTCACTTCAGAGGAGCTATTATTACTTGGAGACCGGTGGATCCTGAATCCGAAAGATTCGACGGAAGGGTTGGTCATAATAATAATAATGCACGCACGTTATTTTCAGAACCATGTGCACTAGGAAGTCTCACACGGTAGCTAGGATTTGCATAGTACTTTCGAAATGGGACGTATACAAGATTACAATATGTAGCAGAGCTATAGGCTATTGGGCTCTTCTGTGTCTTCATTGTACCCGACTGAATGCATGCGGTCGCAGATCTCGTATGCGTAGATTTAATGTGAACGCCACTCAATGACATGCACTTTGAAGTCGGGGTCTGAAATTACCCTGCTATTCCGTATAATTATAACTGAAGGCCAATAGACTGTTAAAGTTTGTATAAAAAGATCGACTCATCTCTGCACTATGCAGGCTTGGGGGTCGGCCCAATGTAAGTAGCTACTATAATATACGAACCTCTAATGATATATGTGGCACCATATTCATGAATTCGTCCGTACACAGCTATATAGGCTGGTGCATGTGACAGGTTTTGTAATGAGGGTTCTAAATGATCAATAAATTGACAATGTTGATTATCAGTATGTACCCACCTGACCCCACCCCCCCCCCCCCACACACACACAAGGGCCTATACTACTATGCGTACTTCTTGTGTGGAGAGAAATTGAAGTCTATTTTAAACAATTATAATTAATGTTCCTTAATAATTATAATTACATGATGTTATAATCATAATATTTCTATAATTACAAATGATAAATTATAATCAACTTATATAATCATCTGCCTCAAAGATTGAGATCACACATCATGTGGTTTGGAGAAGAAGTGCGGATGGAGTGTTCTGTGATGGCAACACCGTCTCAAAACGCACCTTCCTTGATGGTGGAGGGAGTCTTGTCTGTCGGTCGGGCTGTTCAGGTGTGCTGGGCAGCATGGGGTTCTACTGCAACCTCTTCAGTGTCTCTGAGGACTGGGTCGCTGGACAACGATCCTACATAGTCAATTTAATTACAAGTGGCACTACATTCGAAGCAAGGCTAGTTACACTGCATTTTATACTATAATAGCTAAGTAAAGCCATTTTACATTTTGCCTAATTTCAACCATAATATATAATAATAATTATTATTATTAACTTATACTGTAATATAAGCCTTTCCCCAATTACACGTCATTATATTAGTATACTTATTTTTATTTCATTTAATTAATGACATTATATTTTCATATAATTCATTGACAAGTACTAACTTTACTTTATGCATTACAATATATCATGCAATCCTCAGTTTTTCAGGTCAAAGCTTTTGGCTTCCACTCCAAACTACGCATAAAAGTTGGGAAGTGAGAGTTAAAGGTGACTTGCGTGTTAGGGATGATACAGGGAGGATCAACACCTCTCCAGTGACTGACATCCCACCTGTTGTACGACTCCAGTATGACCATCCTGATGCAATAATCATACCTGGTGAGAAATGTAGAATCAAATCCACCTACACGCACTAATGCAATGTTAAATACATACAGGCATGCACAGAGTGTATATATTATATAGTATTACATTAACACAGAGGAAAACTATCCAAATCTATTAAGGGAACCTCATATTGGCTGTACTGTCTAAATTGATGAGGGAAAAAATCACTGGAAAAATATGTATTTCAGGATTCATTGTAACCATTAATTGTGAACAATCACATAAAATACAAGTATGAGACTTTATACAAGTTGTCTACACGGTTGTCTACTAGGTTTTACATGCTCAGGGTTGGCTACTAGGTTGTACAAGCTTTAAGCTGTCCATACTAGCTTGGGTCATGTACAATGCATACATTTGACAATGTCCAACCTTTACATTTTTGTGTACAGTCGTCGACCGCTATTATCAGAGCTGTCATTGTCATTCTTTCACACACATACAGTTGAGGACGCTGATGGTGACGTGGTCCGTTGCAGATGGGCCAATTCCCGTCTGAATGAGTGTGATGCACTGTGCTTTCCCTTTCCTTTTGGTGCACTTCATGAAGTTAGTCTCTTTGCAATGAAGTGTAGCTGTACATGTGATCAAAACAGTGTCAAGCAATAAATGGCACAACCTTTATAATATAATATAATATAACACATTATATTTATTTATATATTATATGTGTGTGTGTGTGTGTGTGTGTGTGTTTGTGTGTGTTGTGTGTGTGTGTGTGTGTGTGTGTGTGTGTGTGTGTGTGTGTGTGTGTGTTTGTGTGTGTGTGTGTGTGTGTGTGTGTGTGTGTTGTGTGTGTGTGTGTGTGTGTGTGTGTGTGTGTGTGTGTGTGTGTGTGTGTGTGTGTGTGTGTGTGTGTGTGTGTATATATGCATATATGTATGTATGTATGTATGCATATGCATGTATGCAAGTATGTATGCATATAGTAAGTATGTATGTATGAATGTACTATGTACTATATGTAAATGTGTATGTGTGTATATGTACGTATTATGCATATGTATGTATATGAATTATTATATGTATAATATGTGTATGTATGTATGTATATATGTGCACATGTATGTATGTATGTATTTATGTATTGTGTATGTGAATTATGTATGTACGTACTTATGTATGTATGGCATTGTATGTATGTGTTGCGTATGTGTATGTATGTATGTATGTAATATGTATGAACTGATTGTGTATGTGTATTATAATATGTATGAACGTATGTGTTGCGCATGTGTATGCATGTATGTATATAATATGTAATGCATATTGGTTAATTTAACTGTTGAAACTGATCAATATGTAGCCAATATGTAAAGAAGCTGCTGTGTTCATATTATGATCAAATTGCTACACAGACACTCACAACCTGTGTTTTCATCACAGGAAGGTTGCGTGCTGACCTACAATGGACATGGGGCACTTGATGGATGGTATGTTGTAGCTGTGCAGATTGAAGACTTTGCCACACCCGATTCAACAACACCTCTGAGCAGTGTCCCTGTTCAGTTCTTGATCCACACAGTCAATGAAACTATTCACCATCCCATATTCGTTGGTTCTACTTTGGCTTATGGTTCAAGGGTTCCCGTAAGCCACGAATCTCCCTTCAACACACGGATAGTAGCTGAATCTGGAAGCAACTCTACTAAGTGAGTCTGTACTTATTAAAAATGAGCATTTCTGCTGTGCATGTAGCCTATGATCTCAATGATGTACTGTCCTTGTGTTTCTGTACAGGATTGTTGCTATTCACACAGTGTCTCCTCCGGGTATTGGAAAGGGTGAATTAAAGCACATACAAGGCACCAGGCAGTGGTGGATTGATGTTAATTGGTCACCCTTATCTGCTGTAAAGAATCAGTATTTCTGTTTCCAAGCTCTTGACAGTGAATTGTGAGTATAGATCAAGTCCACAGTCAATGGATAAAACAATCAATTTGATGGACACTAACAAAGATAACACTGTTCTACAAACAGTCAAGCACATCATGGACTGCTCACTTATGCATACAAGAATCAAGCACAGTACAATCGAAACATGTTGAAACATACCGTATAGCGGGAAATTGTCACGGGAATAAATTTTCGCGGATTTCATGGTTGGCTTAGCATCCGTGAAAATATTATCCACGAATTTACATTTTTGGAGCCATCTGCGAAAAATTTTGTCCTGCAAAAATTTCACGTTATACAGTACTCCCTTGACCAAATTGCTGTTTATTGCAAGCCAAGTTTTGAGTAATAGTTTGTAAGTGTAATAGTGTAAGCGAATCCTGATAAGAAGGACATCTGATCACAAGAGCTGATTTAGCTGGTCAACATCCCTTACATTATTTTACATCCCACTACATGTGGACATACAGTAAGGGCTACTATTTTGTTTTATGCTGCTCCTCTGTACAGCCAACCTTCAGATGTTCGGTGCATTGTGCTCATTCCACCAACTGGAGGTATGTGTATGTGATGAAGAATGTAACTGGACTTATGCAAACTGCATAACATTCATGCATGTGCATGTAGCAAACCACACACACACACACACACACACACACACACACACACACACACACACACACACACACACACACACACACACACACACACACACACACACACACACACACACACACACACACACACACACACACACACACACACACACACACACACACACACACACACACACACACACACACACACACACACACACACACACACACACACACACACACACACACACACACACACACACACACACACACACACACACACACACACACACACACACACACACACACACACACACACACACACACACACACACACACACACACACACACACACACACACACACACACACACACACACACACACACACACACACACACACACACACACACACACACACACACACACACACACACACACACACACACTGTGACTTGATCCGTACCATAGAGCTCAGCTTGCTATGGATGTGCAAAAGGAACATTCTTCTCAGGTGGAGCTTACCAGAATCTGATGGAAACAAAGTGGAGGAGTTTAGGGTGACCAGTTACGTTATCAAAGGACGCAGGGACATCAAGAATAGCTCAACTATTCTGGGGGAAAAGAGGAGAATTTACAATTTTACAAAGCGCACACCAGGGAAGAAGTACAGGTTTACGATAGAGACGAAGATGAAAGGAGAGAGTCAATATGAAATGCTAGGAAGTCTGGTAGTGGGAAGAAAATGCCCTGGTGGTGAAGAGTGTTGCTCAGTCTTGTATTAAGTTGTGCTGAGCAAGTCAGTATACCAATGGAATAAAAGGATTTAATAGCAAGAATAACTAAATTACAGCTTATTCTCCCACAGTAGACTGCAGTATAGTTAATACAGTGGAATTAGTATGTGCACCGATTTAATATGCTATGAATAATTGAGTTTCGCTACGTACGCATATACTACATGCGGCGTTACTATGCTTATCAAAATCTCGTACGTACGACAGTATTACGTACGTTATGTATAATACGTACGCGAGTGCAAGTCGCATCGCGTGTACGTGTGTTGCGTGTTTGTCTCGTGTAGTACGCGTGCACATAGCGAAGATGCTCATATTACTCGAGGTGCTCCGGTGTCCTCGCCTGTGGTGGATACACGTGGTACGTATTCCATAGTCAGAAGAATGGCTTCGTGGGCAACGCTATCTCTGAAGCTTCTAATCGCCTTCGTCTTCGTAGCACCAGCTATCTCTTCCGACTTCAGAGGATCTCTGATTACCTGGAGACCGGTGAATCCTGAACGATTTGATGGAAGGGTTGGTTTTTGATCCACTCAGTTTAAAGTATTTTTTCGAAAATTTATGGACTAGCTAGTATTAGTATTTTTCATTTTCTAACTTAACGACATAAAATGTTAGAAATGATATTGTGACTACATGTATTGAGTATATTATTAGACGTTTATCTATACACAACACATTATGCAGTCCATAGTATACATTTTGTACACTATTTTCTATAATATGATTCCTATATTAATGTACCATCAGCTGCTGTATTACAGTACATGAAAGGTACCTAGACCCATGATTAGAGGCTCTCACAATTCAAAATTAATACTTTATGATCAAAAATTACTTAAAATTACTTGCGCCTTATATGCCTTATAGCAGATCATAATTATCGTAGTTATGCTAATTTGCTATTTCAGAACGTGCTTGGATTGCAGCTTGTATACTGCAGCACCTGCAATGTATGTGAATACAGTAGTTTGTATTGTGTTAGCGGTGGAAGGTCGTAATCTGTGAATCAGTCTCCCCTGTTCTTCATAGTACCCATGTTCAGGTATAGATATGTACAGACTGTGTAATCCTTCAACTGTACACAGCTATAGGGCTTACAAGCTATGTGCACCTTCTCATTATCAGACATCAGAAACAGGTTCATACACTAACTCAATAATATCACATTACACCATGTCCTTCAACTTAGACTTTCTCAAATTCTCACTATAAGCACCATCTGATCTGAACCTCACAAACATAATTTGATTTTGATTGTTCGGTTATAACTTTTTATCTGTTTTTTTTTTACACAAAGTGTGCAAATTTGTACATCATGACATGAGAATGTGCATGGTTTCACTAATTGAAAATAACTGGAAAAAAATATGCGGTGTTATCATTGGAATCATTGTCATCCCAATGCAGATTGAGATCACACACCATGTAGCTTGGAAAGGCACAACAGGATGTGATGTTGATGCCATTGGACAACAAACCTTGCTTGATGGCAGAGGGATGCTTGTCTGTCAGTCTGGCTGCTCCGGTGTGCTCGGGAATATGAGCTTCTTCTGCAGCCTCTTCAACCAAGCTGAGGATTGGATTGCAGGAAAGAGATCCTACATAACCAGATTTGGAAGGAACGTGAAAACGTTTGAAGCAATGTTGGTTACACATCCCATGAAACGTGTTTGTATTATATAGTGTGGTGAAACGTGGTCAGTGAGTACCTTGAAGGGCACACCAAATCTCCACATGTACTTCCTATACCAGAGGTACTTTCTATCAATACTGGTTGGCATAGTGTAATAGGCCTAGGGACTGAGTGAAGTGTACTCATTACCAGAAGTGTGTACTAACCCAGGTACTTATACTAACCAAGTTGCAATGTAATAGATATACAATTTGCATGCACTTTACAGCTACTGTTGTCAACATCGTGCGATGTTTGCTTAAAGTAGATTTCAATGTGTTACGTAGTCCAAGTGTTACAGAATTAAAAACTGCTATTAAACAGCTATTTGAGGGATAATTCAAAAATTCTACAGTTTTGGAGGAAATAATTGGATCAGTAATCTTGAGTATGGGAGCGGTAAGCCATGGGAAGTGAGGGTGAAAGGTGATGTGAGCATCAGAGATGACACCGGGAGGATCAACACCTCTCCTGTGACCGGGAATCGCCCCATTGTTCGTATCAGATACGACCAACCCAGCAAATTTATCATACCAGGTGAGCTTACTGGGAACATTTTAAGTTTTGATGTGAAACAATTCATTCAATATAATATAATCATAATACGTATATATTGGGTATTTTTCAATTGGTTCGTGAATGTCTGTTTGACTTGACAGGCCTACTGATAGAATTAATAGAATTTTCATTCATATAATGACATTTCCCTCGATTAATGTATACTCATGTACCTCAAGGGAATGAGGGAAGATTGGCAATGTTTGGTCAGCGAATTAGCATCAGCATAGGATAAAACACGTACAGATTTGGCAGGTTTGTACCTCCTTCTCACTCACCTTGAAGGTGCACGTATGGTAATAAGGCGCTCACCCACTGATGGTACTACATAGATTCCCATAGGACAAGCACATTCCTCTCCACTGAGAGCTATACAGAAGGCAATGAATAAGTGTTGGTGGCAATTTGGAGAAGGTCGAAGAACTTCACCCAAGGCTACAGTTCTTGTATAGCTGGTATATAACAGGTCCCTCTATTGTTATAATACATGAAAACACCAATAAATGATATGACATTGTAACAAATGTCACATGAGACAATTACTGTACGTTTTGAATGAGATTATAATATACATGGTACAGTGAATTCTTGTTAATCCGCCACCGCTTTATCCACCAAACCTTTTAACCCATCACAATTTCTCAGTACCAATATAACATACAAGTACCAATGAATTTCCAGTTAATCTGCCAAACTGATTAACTCGCCATATTCTTTGAAAACAAATTGCAGTGGATTAATGAGTATTCACTGTATATTTTCCCGTAAGTGTCCCTAAGAATACATCACTAACAAAAACTTTGAATCAATTATCCATACAGTAATTGATTGATGTTGTATATTTACTACAACACAACACACACATGCACACATCCCTTCTCACTCCTGGTGATATTTTACTATCACGTGTAGTTGAGGACACTGACGGTGATGTGGTCCGTTGCAGATGGGCCAATTCCAGTCTGAATGAGTGTGGTGGAGTGTGCAATGCCTTTCCTTTCGGCACTCTCGATGAGGTGAGTTCACATGTGATCGTACGTAAAACAAAATGCCAAGGGTAAGCTAAGTGTATTGAAGGACATACACTCTCAACGAGAGACATGGAGAAATTACCTTGAACCTAGTGTTCATGAATTCCAACTCTGAATATGTGTACGTAAGCATTATAACAAATGTGGTACATGACAAGGGTAAATGATTGGATGACATACACTCTCAATGCGTGGAGTGTGTGATGCAAGCTTCAATTCCTGATCATTGTATTCATCCCAAAATGACTTGCTTGGAATTTAACAATTTGAGTCTTTGTGCATACAGAAATCGGCATTTGCCCGTTACTTCCCTATAGTCCCTTGTGCTATTTTATATTAATTCACAGACTCTCACAAGTTCATTCTATTACTGACAGGATACCTGTACGGTAGCCTATAATGGTTTTGGAACTATCGATGGGCTGTATGCTGTGGCCGTACAGATTGAAGACTTTGCTACATCAACCTCAGCAACACCTCTGAGCAGTGTGCCCATTCAGTTCTTGGTCCATACATTCAGAGATTCCGATAACCCATCTCCAATTTTCGACAATTCTACTTTGACAGACGGTTCGAGGATTACTGTGAGCCAAGAATCTCTGTTCGATGCAAGAATAGTGGTTGAATCGGGAAGTGCCTTCACTGCGTAAGTCCTTGAAAGAGTTATATAGCAAATATTCAACTGTTTCTTCTGTTCTTGTTTAGAATCACTGCTATCCACTCGGTATCTCCTCCTGGACTTGTTAAAACCGGCCTGAGACGAATACAAGGCACCCGAAAGTGGTATATTGATGTTACTTGGACACCACCTTCCTCTGGGACTGATGTTCAGGATTTCTGCTTTCAAGCATTCGACAGCAATTTGTGAGTTCATACAAGCCATTCCTACCCAGACAGTATCTATCTGTGTATGATACTGGATGCAACACACCATGCATCTTACAGTGGTCATACTGTGAATTTACATTAATCTGCTGCTAATCCGCTGCAAATTGTTTTTAAAGAATATAGTGGATTAACGAGTTTGGCAGATTAACTGGATATTCATTGGTACTTGTACATTATGTTGGTACTGGGAAATTGTGGTGGATTGAAGGGTTTGGCGGATAAAGCAGTGGCAGATTAACAAGAATTCCCTGTACTTAAACTCACGCCACTGACTAAGGTAGCAGTTGGCTGCTAGAAAGTTTGGTGTAATGAATCCTATGGCAAGTAAATTCAACCACTATGATCATACTTTCCACCTATATACTTAGAGTTGAATACATACAAACACCTGTAAGGTACCTCATATACACACATCGTCTTCAGTCGGGGTACCAGTCTGCTTCTCTAAAGCAATACGTCTGTGATTATTGTTGTGGTTTTGTTATCTATCCATACAGCCAACCCTCAGAAACACGATGTGTTACCCTTGTTCCTGCCGGAGGTATGTACATGTCACTGTGTGTACGTGTTCATGCAGGACATATGTACATGCACACATGCATCCACAAACACACGCACGGGAGTGCACACACACGCACACACATACACAAATGCACACGCATGCAAGCACACACACACACACACACACACACACACACACACACACGCACACACACTGTGACTTGATCCGTACCATAGAGGTCAGCTTGCTATGGATGTGCAAAAAGAACATACTTCTCAGATGGAGCTTGCCAGAATCTGTTGGAAACAAAGTGGAGGAGTTTAGGGTGACCAGTTACATTATCAAAGGACGCAGGGACATCAAGAAAAGCTCAACTATTCTGGGAGAGAAGAGGAGAATTTACAATTTTACAAAGCGCACACCAGGGAAGAGGTACAGGTTTACGATAGAGACGAAGATGAAAGGAGAGAGTCAATATGAAATGCTAGGAAGTCTGGTAGTGGGAAGAAAATGCCCTGGTGGTGAAGAGTGTTGCTCAGTCTTGTATTAAGTTGTGCTGAGCAAGTCAGTATACCAATGGAATAATAGGATTTAATAGCAAGAATAACCGAAATGCAGCTCTCTCAGTAGACTGCAGTGTAGTTTAATAGTAATCATTGGAATTAGTATGTATACAGATGTGCTATGAATAATTGAGTTTCGCTACGTGTACTATATACATGCAGCGTTAATTACTGACGCTATCCTTGTTAGTTTTTCACGCGAAAGGCGGTAGCCATTTTTATGCTGTTTTGAAAATGGACGCCGAGGACAGTGAATTTGAGTTTCAACTCAAACAGCAGAAACTTGAGCAAGAACAGGTAGCGGTGGAGAAGGACCCAGAAGGGAGCGGTAGCACCACTTACACGGATCCTTCTGATGGTACCGTGTACGAGTGGGACTCTTCGAAGAGAGCATGGTTTCCTAAGGTAGACCTGGTTTCGTCATTGCGAGCTCCTGTGCTATATCTTACTAATCTCGAGTAGTCAAATCACTCACCACATGTCTGTTTGCTAGGTTTACCTTATGTACGCTTCATCTCCTTACTGATTGTACATGTAGTGTTCAAGTGTAGTGTTTGTACTGCAGCGCTAGCGTGTTCTCACTACGTGTACTCAGCGATACACCTCGCTACATTGCACGTCTCCTTACTGGATGGGAATCTCTGTTTCTTGTCCAGATTGACGATAACTTCATAGCACTGTACCAAGCTTCCTATGGAGTCAATCAGGAGACGCCCTCCTCCAACCCTCAAACTGAGCCTCCAAGCAACCCATCAGCTAGTTTACCCACTAACCCATCTGATGACCACTCCAACAGTGGAGAAAATGTCAAGGAAGTAAAAGCATCGACAGAATCTGAAGGAGCTGTCCCCAAGAGGCGGAAAACTGACGAAGGTGTGATTCTGTGCTGAATGCCTTGTTAGTGTTGTCGTTATTGTTGTTGTTTTTTATCTTTATTGTTTTTCCTCTTATGTATGTTTACCTGTTTTACTACTGTTGTCTACCAAGACTTGAATAGTAGCGAATCCTATTTATCACCATCAATGACCACTGGTAGTGGTTAGCTTGTTCTATTTCCTGGTTTTAGGATGGTTTGAGATGGATGACGACCGTAACACCAATGTCTATGTCAATGGGCTACCTCTGGATGTCACTGAAGAAGAGTTTGCGGAGCTTATGAGCAAGTATGGAATCATCAAGGAAAATGAGGATGGTATATCTCTCTCTCTGTGTGTGTGTGTATGTGTGTGTGTGTGTGTGTGTGTGTTGTGTGTGTGTGTGTGTGTTGTGTGTGTGTGTTGTGTGTATGTGTGTGTGTGTGTTTGTGTTGTGTGTGTGTGTGTGTGTGTGTGTGTTTGTGTTGTGTGTGTGTGTGTGTGTGTGTGTGTGTGTGTGTGTGTGTGTGTGTGTGTGTGTGTTACATGTGCATAAATTAGTCTCTTGTCTCATGTCTTATAGAAACACCAAAAGTGAAGCTGTATAAAGACGAGAAGGGAGAACTGAAAGGAGATGGACTGTGTTGTTACTTGAAGGTTGGGGCATTTGAGGGAGGGGCTGTTTGTAAAGGAGGGAGGGGTTGTTTGTGAGGGATGGAGGAGCTGTTTGTGAGGGATGGAGGGGCTGTTTGTCAAGGAGGGAGGGGTTGTTTGTCAAGGAGGGAGGGGCTGTTTGTCAAGGAGGGAGGGGCTGTTTGTGAGGGATGGAGGGGCTGTTTGTGAGGGATGGAGGGGCTGTTTGTGAGGGATGGAGGGGCTGTTTGTGAGGGATGGAGGGGCTGTTTGTCAAGGAGGGAGGGGTTGTTTGTCAAGGAGGGAGGGGCTGTTTGTGAGGGATGGAGGGGCTGTTTGTGAGGGATGGAGGGGCTGTTTGTCAAGGAGGGAGGGGCTGTTTGTGAGGGATGGAGGGGCTGTTTGTGAGGGATGGAGGGGCTGTTTGTGAGGGATGGAGGGGCTGTTTGTGAGGGATGGAGGGGCTGTTTGTCAAGGAGGGAGGGGCTGTTTGTCAGGGATGGAGGGGCTGTTTGTGAGGGATGGAGGGGCTGTTTGTCAGGGAGGGAGGGGCTGTTTGTGAGGGATGGAGGGGGTGTTTGTGAGGGATGGAGGGGCTGTGTGTCAAGAAGGGTGGGGCTGTGTGTCAAAGAGGGAGGGGCTGTGTGTGAGGGAGTGGCTGTGTGTTGAGGAGGGTGGGGCTGTGTGTGAGGGAGGGATGGGCTTTGTGTATAAGAATGGGGTTTTCTTCATGTTACATTTTCTACTTACCTCCTCTTCTTACAGAAAGAATCAGTGGACTTGGCCATACAGCTGTTACATGACAGCTCTTATCGTGGATACCGGGTGTATGTGGAACGAGTGAGTCCAGTAATGAGATTCATAGAAATTACCTCCACCTGGTAAATAATTACCTGTGAATTATTTTTATTATTGTGCTATTTCTATTTAAGGCCCAATTTGAATTGAAGGGGAAGTACAGACCTGAACTGAAGAAGAAGAAGCCTTCTCATGGGAAGAAGAAGAAAGACCAGCAGAACAAGTGTGTGTGTGTGTGTGTGTGTGTGTGTGTGTGTGTGTGTGTGTGTGTGTGTGTGTGTGCGTGTGTACGTGTGTGTGTGTACGTGTGTGTGTGCGTGTGCGTGTGTGTGTGTGTGTGTTTGTGGCTATGCAGTTTCCTATATGTATGTACATACCTGTCCTGTGCCCTTGCTCTTGTGTGTGCTTAGACTGCTTGGCTGGAAGGAGAACTTGGGTCCGAAGAGAAGCAAGTTTGACAAGATTGTGGTACTGGAGAACATGTTTGATCCTGTGGAATTCGAGGTATGGTAACATGTAACTGCCTTTACCCTGCCTCTAATATTATACTGCCTATATACTGCCTATAATACCACCTATATACTGCTTACATACTGGCTATATACTGCTTATATACTGGCTATATACTGCTTATATGCTACCTATATACTGCTTATATATATATACTGGCTATATGCTGCTTATGTACTGCTCACATACTGCCTATACACTGCTTATATACTGGCTATATACTGCCTATGATATTATACCACCTGTGTAAACACTATTGTGCATTTGCCCATACGTACATAGGTGAATGTGTACTTGCATTACTCATGTATGCTCTGTTGTATAGAGGAACCCGGCTAGTTTGCAGGATATCAGAGAAGACGTCAGAGAAGAATGTGAGAAGTTTGGAGTAGTCAGGAAGCTCATGGTGTTTGATGTGAGTGAGTGGCCTCCATGTTGAATCCGATCTGCTAGACCAAGCACACATGCACAGCAAGATGGACGCAGTGTAGAGTGAACCAAATAAGCCCTTGGGACCCATTCCCATTTGTGTAGTAAGACGGACAAGCCCTTGGGTCCCATTCCCATTTGTCCAGTAAGACCTACAAGTACTTAGGTCCCATTCTGGGAAGACATACAAGTCCTTGGGTCCCATTCCCACTTTGTGTACTAAGACGTACAAGTCCTTAATCCTGTTTTATGTAGTAAATCTGACATGCCCTTGCATGGGTTCCCTTCCCATTCCCATTTGTGTAACACCCCGGCCTGTCCCATTCCAAAATGTGTAGTGAGCCACTTGGAACCTTTGGAGTTAATACAGGTGTCTATTGGACAAGGTCACTAGATGCGTTACTACTCTCCAATGAGTCATGTTGTTTTCTTGCAGAGAAACCCTAATGGTGTGATCTCTGTTGGATTCAGGGATTTTGAGTCGGCTGATCTCTGTGTTGAGGTATGTTTGTATGTTTTGCATGTAAGGATGCGTGTATGTACATGAATGAATTGTGTAAACAAGTACAATATGAATGTGACCATCAAATTCATGTTACACTAACATTTTGTCTTCAACGTTCATTTATATGCATAACTATGCACACACACACACACACACACACACACACACACACACACACACACACACACACACACACACACACACACACACACACTACAGGCAATGCAAGGCAGGTATTTCGCTGGTAAAGTGATAAAGGCTCATCCATGGGATGGTGTCACAGTCTATCATGTTCAGGAATCAGAAGAGGAGAAATCAAAGAGACTCAAAGATTGGGA
>OZ026552.1:847500-862500 GCA_964020155.1 Chondrilla cf. caribensis | reverse complement strand
TGTGTGCTGTGGAGTCTGGATAAGTCTAATCCCTCTAGTACATCCTGTGCAGTGGAAATCAATGTTTACATGATAGTTACAAAATATTGATGTGACAGTCCAACTCACTATGTAATAAATGGGGTACATATGGACACATGTTTGTATGTACAGTACAACTTGGTTAGTAAGTTAGTAAGTAAGTACACACTCCTGGTTAGCACACACTCCTAGTTAGTACTCACTCCTGGTTAGTACACACTCCTGGTCAGTACACACTCCTGGTTAGTACACACTCTTGGTTAGTACACACTCCTGGTCAGTACACACTCCTGGTTAGTACACACTCCTTGTTAGTACACACTCCTGGTTAGCACACACTCCTGGTTAGTACACACTCTTGGTTAGCACACACTCCTGGTTAGCACACACTCCTGGTTAGCACACACTCCTGGTTAGCACACACTCCTGGTTAGCACACACTCCTGGTTAGTACACACTCCTGGTTAGTACACACTGCTGATTAGTACACACTCCTGGTTAGTACACACTCCTGGTTAGTATACACTCCCGGTTAGTACACACTCCCGGTTAGTACACACTCCTATTTAGTACACACTCCTGGTTAGTACACAGTCCTGGTTAGTACACACTCTTGGTTAGTACACACTCCCGGTTAGTACACACTCCTGGTTAGTACACACTCCTGGTTAGTACACACTCTCGGTTAGTACACACTCTTGGTTAGTACACACTCCTGTTAGTACACACTCCCGGTTAGTACACACTCTCTGTTAGTACACACTCCTGTTAGTACACACTCCCGGTTAGTACACACTCCTGGTTAGTACACACTCAATATTCAGTGATGTATAGTTATTCACCTTATCGTTGGTCTTCCATTCACTGTTGAAGGAAGCCCTTGAAGATGAGAAGGACTCTTTGATGAAAGAGTTGCTGGTTGTGAAGGAGGAGCTGCAGAGGAATCAACAGTTGTTGACAGAGAGGACAGCGTCTGATGGTCAGAAGAGAGAGAAGCTGGACGTCATGGCAATAGACTTTAGTCGACTTCAGAAAGAGTACCAGGAATATAAGCACAAGGCTACAAGTATTCTACAGGTTGTGTGTGTGTGTGTGTGTGTGCGTGTGCGTGCCTGTGTGTGTGTGTGTGTGTGCGTGTGCGTGCCTGTGTGTGTGTGTGTGTGTGTGTGTGTGTGTGTGTGTGTGTGTGTGTGTGTGTGTGCGTGCCTGTGTGTGTGTGTGTCTGTACAGAATCTAGCCACCACTCTCTCTTCACTGCTTGTCCTCTCTCCCTTGAAGATCAAAGAGCAGGAGATCGCCCGGATGAGAAGTGATGGTACTGGATCCTCAGACGTGGTTGAACAGGCTGAGCTGGAGAAGGACTTGTTGGAGGACAAGCTAGCCAAATACGAGTCTCTCAATGCTGACCTGAGGAGTGAACTGAGAGTGAGTGTTGTGGGGTCTAGTACGCTCTGCCACCTTGGGATTCCACCAGTTGTTTCAGCTACTGTAGTCATCTTGTTAAGAATGTCAGAGGTTTGAGGTACACTCTGACTGGAGACCTAGCTAACTTGGTAACTAGCTAACTTGGTAACTAGCTAACTTGGTAACTAGCTAACTTGGTAACTAGCTAACTTGGTAACTAGCTAACTTGGTAACTAGCTAACTTGGTAACTAGCTAACTTGGTAACTAGCTAACTTGGTAACTAGCTAACTTGGTAACTAGCTAACTGGAGTTTTCTCAGTATTTCTATATTGCTCACCATTTACTTGCCCTATTGATAAATATTTCTCAATCAGCTGCTATTCGTTTTTGAGGAATATGGTAGATTACTGATTGTAGATTATATTGATACTTGGACATTGTGGCAGACAAAGTAGTGGTGGAGTAATGAGTGTTATCTGTATTCACTCACTGTTGTTGTTTATCTATTATTGATAGGGTGTTGTTGTCTCCTTATTTATTTCCATTTGTTGTTATTGTTTAGACTGTTGAAGAGGGAGCTGAAGCAGAGATCAGTCGATTAGAGGCAACTCTTGCTGTTACCAAGGAAACCCTGGTTAGAGAACAAAATTCCCATTCTGAATTGCAGTTGGAAATGGGAAAGCTGAGATCAGAGTTGGATCAAAGCAGGATGGAACTACGACAGCAGTCCTCAACATTTACCACTCAAATCAAAGTACATAACTATCCTTAACTGTTATTTGTTGTTGTTGTTGTTGATGATGTTGTTGTAGTTTTTGGAAGATGAATGCCTTCTGATTTGAGGATAATTTAGAACTCAGTCTTGTTCCTAACTTTCCCATACTGTACATTTCTACCTTGAGGGGTCTTCAGTAGATGTAGTTTCCCAAAGATGAGTAGCATGCTACTATCTTATTCCATTGTTGTTGTTGTTGTTATTGTTGTATTGTTTTTTTGTTTATATTGTTGTTTTGTTTTTTATTGTTTATATTGTTGTATTGTTGTTTTTATTGTTGTATTGTTGTTTTTATTGTTGTCATGTTGTTTTCACTACATTTATGTTCTTTATGTGCTAATAGGAAAAAGATGAAGCCATACAAGAACTGGAGTCTCGGTGGGCTCTTATGTCCGCGCCTTCCACCCCGGGGAGTGGGGGTGAACTGGAGACACGCCTACAAGAGCTGACGGAAAGTTTGATTGAGAAACAGACCTTGTTGGAGACTATGAGCAGTGAGAAGCATTCTCTTCAGATTCAACTGGAGAAGATGAAGAGCGAGATGGAAAAGAAAGAGGCTTCTGTTCTTGTGCAACAGAACAAAGAAAGTGTGGTCATTTCAGGACTTGATGATACCGAACATAAAGGTTTGTGGGGTTCTGCTTGCATGTACACTGAACATACATAAATCCAAGTGAAAGCGTCTCGTGTACTTGTAGATTTTATAGCTTATGTTTCGACATCAACACAAGTGGAGTGTTTTCCAGGAAAGGGGTCTGGTTCCAAAGTATACGGTTGTACAGAAATGAGAGGATACATACAAATAAGCTACAAACTAAATATAATTTAGTTGCACACACTCTCTGAGGGGAGCTGGTGAAATTTTGGGGCGACGAAACTTTTTCCCAATGGACTTGGGAAGACGAAATGCCCCCCGCTCTCCCCCTTGAAGGGAACTAATAACAATACAAGTATTGTTGGACAGAGCGTGTAAGACTAGGTGACACCTTATGGATAGGTCCGATGGAAAGCTCTACATGGAAAGCTCTACATAGACAGTCATTCTATTGTGTATACCAAACCTTTCCACAGCTGACTGCTACCTTCATCAGTAGTATGACTGCAAAGAGTGTGTTCATTGTTGAATACAATAGTGTGACTGTTTGTGATGAGTGAATGGTGATTTCCACTGGACCTGTCCATAATATTATAAGTATTGTTAGTGTAACACTGAAAGGGACTGTGCTATTCTTCCATTATGTGTACATTTGTTGGCATGGATACCTGTGTAGATGCTGTTTCGAGAATGAGATCGATATCATCAATCATCCCGTCCACCATCGGGACCTCGGATTCCTCCAAGCTATCACGCAACGTCCACAAAGCAGCCACAGTTCTTGATACATTCAGGTACGTATGGACTCACGTACGTATATGTATGTACGTATGTACATATGTGCATGTACCCCGATGCGTGGGCGTTTTCAATCAACTACAAAAGCGCCGCCAGGAGTACATTCGCGATGTACTGGGGTACATTTGTGATGTACCCCAGTTTTTGTAAGTGGCATTATTTAATCTAACAAGCTTCAGGTAGTTACTGAGCAAACGACGAAACTCGCCGAACCCAGAATATTTTAACTAACTTTACCGAACGAAAGAGGAAACTTGCTGAAACGAGCCTGAGGACTGTGCCCTCGGCCAATCTATTCCTAACACTTAGTACATCCGCACAGTACACACCGAAAGCGGGGTATAACTACTACATGTGAAGTACATGTATGCACGTATGTATGTACAAATTCATGTGTATCTACATGCAAATACTACAAGCATACGTACATATCAGCATGTACGTATGTACTTACCTACATACCTACACGTATATGTACCCATGAGTATGTCATTTATGTACAGTGTGTATTCCAGCTGCTTCTGATTCTGTTCTCTTTCCCATACGTACCTGCAGTGTCCGATTAGGTGTCTTCTTAAGGAGACATCCTCAAGCAAGATTATTTGTAATTTTTTATGGAGTAAGTGCGTGCATTTGAAGTTTTTAGTTTCAACGTATTCTGCACATATGTGAATTGTGTGACCGACTACCCATGTATACAGTATGCCCTGTGTATATGTGATGTGTTTGTGTGCTGTTGCATATGTGAGCATTATAGTCGTGTGTGTTGTGTTATTTGTACTGTATGTATAATATTTGATGTGGTTGTGTGTGTGTGTGTGTGTGTTTTTATGTTTGTACATGTGCATGTGCATGTGGGTCTATGTATGCATATTTGTGTGTGTACGTGTTTGTTTTTGTGTTCATGCATGCCTCCTTTCCTACAACAACAGTGACTACGTTCATGTTAAGCACACACACACACACACACAAACACACACACACACACACACACACACACAGACAGACAGACACGCACACGCACACGCACACACACACACACACACACACACACACACAGACAGACAGACACACACACACACACACACAAACACACACACACACACACACACACACACACACACACACACACACACACACACACACACACACACAGACAGACAGACACGCACACACACACACACAAACACACACACACACACACACACACACACACACACACACACACACACACACACACACACACAGACAGACAGACACGCACACACACACACACACCATAGCCATCCTTGTCTTATTGCTCTATTCTCTGTAGGTTCTCCTCCACTTGTGGGTGATGTTTGTCTTGATGTTCTACAAGCCTGAAGTGCACCCTCCCACCGACAGTCCTTGAAAAGTTCTCACAACCCCCTTAATTATATCTCACCACATATCCTATACTGTATCATAATAAATTATTGTGTAATATTTTTTTGCAAATTTCCTATTCGTATAATCATCCATATAAAAACCTCAATATTAATATCACAGAAGTTGGTTGTTTAGTCCAAATAGTCACATGACCCAAAAGTGGACTAGCTGACACTCGATCCACAGCATATGCAGCTTACAACATGCAGATCTGGAGCAACAGATCTACACATGTACAGTGAATTCTCATTAATTAATCCACCACCACTTTATCTGCCAAACCTTTTAATCCGCCATGACGTCACCACGACCTCTCCTGTGTGCACATAATACATCATAGATCAAATACGAATGCACGGACACACTCCTGGAACTAATACAGTCCTGTTGATAGCAAAAATGATAGGTTTTGTTGCTGATGAAAATTCTCTCAGGTGTCCATATGGCACATAGAACTATACATTTGTGTGCACATTTAAAAATAAGTGTAATACACCTTGTGGTGATAACTCAGGTGATTTGACATCACCTTGCTGGTCACCAAGGGCTGCCCAGTGTCCGTGCCAAACTCACCAACACAATTTCGGATGCATGCAAACCGTCCTGGGTGTGCTATGGGCCTCGTGGTGACAAGCCAAAAAATGTCAATTTTTATGCTTGTCACCACGACCTCTCCTGTGTGCACATAATGCATCATAGATCTAATACGAATGCACGGTCACACTCCTGGAACTAATACGGTCTTTTGATAGCAAAAATGATAGGTTTTGTTGCTGATGAAAATTCTCTCAGGTGTCTATTATGGTACATAGCATTATACATTTGTATGTACATTTCAATATGAGTGTAATACGCCTTGTGGTGATAACTCAGGTGATTTGACATCACGTTGCTGGTCACCAAGGGCTGCCCAGTACCTGTCCCAAACTCACCAACACAAATTCGAATGCATGCAAACTCTCAAAGGTGTGCTATGGGCCTCGTGGTGACAAGCCAAAAAATGTCAATTTTTATGCTTGTCACCACGACCTCTCCTGTGTGCACATAATGCATCATAGATCTGATACGAATGCACGGACACACTCCTGGAACTAATACGGTCCTTTTGATATCAAAAATGATAGGTTTTGTTGAGGATCAAAATTCTGCCACGTGTCCATATGGCACATACCATTATACATTTGTATATACATTTCAATATAAGCGTAATACGTTTTGTGGTGCATACTCAGGTGATTTGACATCAGGTTGCTGGTCACCAAGGGCTGCCCAGTGTCCGTGCCAAACTCACCAACACAATTTGGGATGCATGCAAACCTTCCTGGGTGTTCTATGGGCCTCGTGGTGACAATCCAAAAAATGTCAATTTTTATGCTTGTCGCCATGGCCTCTCCTGTGTGACACACCCCATCTCCCACGAGATATGCAGGATGGTGCTAAGTGCATTTTTTCCTATTCTCCCCCATACATTGACTGTGGTGCTATGGCCAAAATTTGGCCATAGCACCACTTTGAATAACAAGGGTTACAGAGCACACAAAGTGATGGGAAGTGTTTCATAACTTAGTTCACATCTCCAACTGGATTTGTTGAAAATATCAGGGTGACACGCCCCCTCTCCCACGAGATATGCAGGATGGTGCTATGGCCAAAATTTGGCCATAGCACCACCTTGAATAACAAGGGTTACAGAGCACACAAAGTGATGGGAAGTGTTTCATAACTTAGTTCACATCTCCAACTAGCTTTGTTGAAAATATCAGGGCGACACACCCCATCTTCCACGAGATATGCAGGATGGTGCTAAGTGCATTTTTTCCCTATTCTCCCCCATACATTGACTTTGGTGCTATGGCCAAAATTTGGCCATAGCACCACCTTGAATAACAAGGGTTACAGAGCACACAAAGTGATGGGAAGTGTTTCATAACTTAGTTCACATCCCCAACTGGATTTGTTGAAAATATCAGGGTGACACGCCCCCTCTCCCACGAGATATGCATGATGGTGCTATGGCCAAAATTTGGCCATAGCACCACCTTGAATAACAAGGGTTACAGAGCACACAAAGTGATGGGAAGTGTTTCATAACTTAGTTCACATCTCCAACTAGATTTGTTGAAAATATCAGGGTGACACGCCCCCTCTCCCACGAGATATGCAGGATGGTGCTAAGTGTATTTTTCCATATTCTCCCCCATACATTGACTGTGGTGCTATGGCCAAAATTTGGCCATAGCACCACCTTGAATAACAAGGGTTACAGAGCACACAAAGTGATGGGAAGTGTTTCATAACTTAGTTCACATCCCCAACTGGATTTGTTGAAAATATCAGGGTGACACGCCCCCTCTCCCACGAGATATGCAGGATGGTGCTATGGCCAAAATTTGGCCATAGTACCACCTTGAATAACAAGGGTTACAGAGCACACAAAGTGATGGGAAGTGTTTCATAACTTAGTTCACATCTCCAACTAGATTTGTTGAAAATATCAGGGTGACACGCCCCCTCTCCCACGAGATATGCAGGATGGTGCTATGGCCAATATTTGGCCATAGCACCACCTTGAATAACAAGGGTTACAGAGCACACAAAGTGATGGGAAGTGTTTCATAACTTAGTTCACATCTCCAACTAGATTTGTTGAAAATATCAGGGCGCCACGTCCCCTCTCCCACGAGATATGCAGGATGGTGCTATGGCCAAATTTGGCCATAGCACCACCTTGAATAACAAGGGTTACAGAGAACACAAAGTGATGGGAAGTGTTTCATAACTTAGCTCACATCTCCAACTAGATTTGTTGAAAATATCAGGGCGACACACCCCATCTCCCACGAGATATGAAGGATGGTGCTAAGTGCATTTTTTCCCTATTCTCCCCCATACATTGACTGTGGTGCTACGTATGGCCAAAATTTGGCCATAGCACCACTTTGAATAACAAGGGTTACAGAGTACACAAAGTGATGGGAAGTGTTTCATAACTTAGTTTACATCTCCAACTAGATTTGTTGAAAATATCAGGGCGCCACGCCCCCTCTCCCACGAGATATGCAGGATGGTGCTATGGCCAAAATTTGGCCATACGTACGTACGTAGCACAAAATTTGGCCATAGCACCACTTTGAATAACAAGGGTTACAGAGAACACAAAGTGATGGGAAGTGTTTCATAACTTAGTTCACATCTCCAACTAGATTTGTTGAAAATATCAGGGCGACACGCCCCCTCTCCCACGAGATATGCAGGATGGTGCTAAGTGCATTTTTACCCTATTCTCCCCCAATGCCATACATTGACTGTGGTGCTATGGCCAAAATTTGGCCATAGCACCACTTTGAATAACAAGGGTTACAGACTACACAAAGTGATGGGAAGTGTTTCATAACTTAGTTCACATCTCCAACTAGATTTGTTGAAAATATCAGGGCGACACACCCCATCTCCCACAAGATATGCAGGATAGTGCTAAGTGTATTTTTCCATATTCTCCCCCATACGTACATTGACTGTGGTGCTATGGCCAAAATTTGGCCATAGCACCACTTTGAATAACAAGGGTTACAGAGTACACAAAATGATGGGAAGTGTTTCATAACTTTTCTAAGTTCACATCTCCAACTAGATTTGTTGAAAATATCAGGGCGACACGCCCCCTCTCCCACGAGATATGCAGGATGGTGCTATGGCCAAAATTTGGCCATAGCACCACCTTGAATAACAAGAGTTACAGAGCACACAAAGTGATGGGAAGTATTTTATAACTTAGTTCACATCTCCAACTAGATTTGTTGAAAATATCAGGGCAACACACCCCATCTCCGACGAGATATGCAGGATGGTGCTAAGTGCATTTTTTCCCTATTCTCCCCCATACATTGACTGTGGTGCTCATACGTACGTACTCTCCCATACATTGTAAAAATATTAAGCACCTTCCAATGTAGCTGGAGTTACGAGCCACCTATTGAGATGGGAATTGTTACAGAAGTTAGTTCAAGTCCACAGCTAGGTCTGCCTAAAATATCATGTTGACACACCCCCTCCCCCATGAGCTATGCAAAAAGGTGCTTAAAGTTTTCTCTCCTATACTCTCCCATACGTACATTGTAAAAATATTAAGCACCTTCCAATGTAGCTGGAGTTACGAGCCACCTATTGAGATGGGAATTGTTTCACAAGTTAGTTCACGTCCTCAACTAGGTCTGCCTAAAATATCATGTTGACACACCCCCTCCCCCATGAGCTATGCAAAAAGGTGCTTAATGTTTTCTCTCCTATACTCTCCCATACATAGAAACTATATTGAGCACCTTCCAATGTAGCTGGAGTTACGAGCCACCTATTGAGATGGGAATTGTTACAGGCGTTAGTTCAAGTCCACAGCTAGGTCTGCCTAAAATATGAACTTGACACGCCCCCTCCCCCATGAGCTATGCAAAAAGGTGCTTAACGTTTTCTCTCCTATACTCTCCCATACGTACATTGAAAAAATATTAAGCACCTTCTAATGTAGCTGGAGTTACAAGCCACCTATTGAGATGGGAATTGTTTCACAAGTTAGTTCACGTTCCTAACTAGGTCTGTGAGAAATATCAACTTGACACGCCTCCTCCCCCATGAGCTATTCAAAAAGGTGCTTAACGTTTTCTCTCCTATACTCTCCCATACATTGAAAAAATATTAAGCACCTTCCATTGTAGCTGGAGTTACAAGCCACCTATTGAGATAGGAATTGTTTCACAAGTTAGTTCACTTTCCCAACTAGGTCTGTCTAAAATATCAAGTTGACACACACCCCTACCCCATTAGTTATGCAAAAAGGTGCTTAACACTTTCTCTCCTATTCTCTCCCATACATTGAAAAAATATTAAGCACCTTCTAATGCAGCTGGAGTTACGAGCCACCTATTGAGATGGGAATTGTTTCACAAGTTAGTTCACCTTCCCAACTAGGTCTGTCTAAAATATCAAGTTGACACACACCCCTACCCCATGAGTTATGCAAAAAGGTGCTTAACACATTCAAAAAAATATTAAGCACCTTCCAATGTAGCTGGAGTTATGAGCCACCTATTGAGATGGGAATTGTTACAGAAGTTAGTTCACGTTCCTAACTAGGTCTGCCTAAAATATCAACTTGACACGCCTCCTCCCCCATGAGCTATGCAAAAAGGTGCTTAACGTTTTCTCTCCTATACTCTCCCATACATTGACAAAATGTTAAGCACCTTCCAATGTAGCTGGCGTTACAGGCCACGTATTGAGATGGGAATTGTTTCACAAGTTAGTTCAACTTTTCAGGTAAGTCTGTCTATAATATCAACTTGACACGCCCCCTCCCCGATGAGTTATGCAAAAAGGTGCTTAATGTTTTCTCTCAAATACTCTCCCGTAAGTACATTGAAAAAATATTAAGCATCTTCTAATGTAGCTGGAGTTACAAGCCACCTATTGAGATGGGAATTGTTTCACAAGTTAGTTCACGTCCCCAACTAGGTCTGCTTAAAATATCATGTTGACATACCCCCTCCCCCATGAGCTATGCAAAAAGGTGCTTAACGTTTTCTCTCCTATACTCTCCATACATTGAAAAAATATTAAGCACCTTCCAATGTAGCTGGAGTTACGAGCCACCTATTGAGATGGGAATTGTTACAGAAGTTAGTTCACATCCCCAACTAGGTCTGCCTAAAATATCACGCCCCCTCTCCCATGAGCTATGCAAAAAGGTGCTTAACGTTTTCTCTCCTATACTCTCCCATACATAGAAAAAATGTTAAGCACCTTCCAATGTAGCTGGCGTTACAGGCCATGTATTGAGATGGGAATTGTTTCACAAGTTAGTTCAAGTTTTCAGGTAAGTCTGTCTAAAATATCAACTTGACACGCCCCCTCCCCGATGAGTTATGCAAAAAGGTGCTTAATGTTTTCTCTCAAATACTCTCCCGTACGTACATTGAAAAAATATTAAGCACCTTCTAATGTAGCTGGAGTTACGAGCCACCTATTGAGATGGGAATTGTTTCACAAGTTAGTTCGCATCTCCAGCTAGGTCTGCCTAAAATATCCATTTGACACGTCCCCTCCCCCATGAGCTATGCAAAAAGGTGCTTAACGTTTTCTCTCCTATACTCTCCCATACATTGAAAAAATATTTATCACCTTTGAATGTAGCTGGAGTTACGGGCCTCCTATTTAGATGGGAATTGTTTCACAAGTTAATTCACATCCCCAACTAGGTCTGCCTAAAATATCACGCCCCCTCTTCCATGAGCTATGCAAAAAGGTGCTTAGCGTTTTCTCTCCTATACTCTCCCATACATTGAAAAAATGTTAAGCACCTTCCAATGTAGCTGGAGTTACGGGCCACCTATTGAGATGGGAATTGTTACACAAGTTAGTTCACGTCCCCAACTAAGTCTGCCTAAAATATCAACTGGACACGCCCCCTCTCCCATGAGCTATGCAAAAAGGTGCTTAACGTTTTCTCTCCTATACTCTCTGATACATTGAAAAAATGTTAGGCACCTTCCAATGTAGCTGGAGTTACGAGCCACCTATTGAGATGGGAATTATTTCACAAGTTAGTTCAAGTTTCCAACTAGGTCTGCCTAAAATATCATGTTGACACGCTCCCTCCCCCATGAGCTATGCAAAAAGGTGCTTAATGTTTTCTCTCCTATACTCTCCCTTACATGGAAAAAAATTATTATTATTATTATTATTATTGTAATACGCCTTGTGGTGATAACTCAGGTGATTTGACATCACATTGCTGGTCACCAAGGGCTGCCCAGTAACTGCCCCAAACTCACCAACACAATTTTGGATGCATGCAAACTAACCTGGGTGTGCTATGGGCCTCATGGTGACAAGCATAAAAATGTCAATTTTTATGCTTGTCACCACGACCTCTCCTGTGTGCACATAATGCATCATAGATCTAATACAAATGCACGGACACACTCCTGGAACAAATACAGTCCTTTTGATAGCAAAAATGATAGGTTTTGTTGTTGATGAAATTCTCTCAGGTGTCCATATGGCACATAGCATTATACATTTGTATGTACATTTCAATATAAGTGTAATACGCCTTGTGGTGATAACTCAGGTGATTTGACATCACCTTGCTGGTCACCAAGGGCTGCCCAGTACCTGTCCCAAACTCACCAACACAATTTCGGATGCATGCAAACCGTCCTGGGTGTGCTATGGGCCTCGTGGTGACAAGCCAAAAATGTCAATTTTTATGCTTGTGCACAATTTCCCAGTACCAATAAAATGTACAATAAGTACCAATGAATATCCAGTTAATCCGCCAAACTCGTTAATCCACCATATTTTTTGAAAACAAATTGTGGCAGATTAACGAGAATTCACCGTAGCACCGGAGAGAAAGATATTATGTGTGAGGACATTATACTACAATAGCTTTATAACATTCATATTATAACTATAATATAATATTCCAATACCATGATTGCAATATTGTATGTATGGTATTATGACATGACAATAACTCCTTGCAATTAACATGCAATTAATCATGTACAATTGAAAGGTCCTTTCAATCAGTGAATTATCATTAATCTGTTGCAATTCAAATTCGCATCAATCTTATGCAAAGAATATAGTAGATTAATTATATCGAGTTTAGTGGATTAACTACGTAGATATTCATTGGTACTTGTATATATACGTATTGGTGCTGTAAATTATGATGGATTGAAAAGTTTGGTGGATAATTAAAGCGGTACCTGTGAATTGCGGATTAAAGAGAATTCACTGGACAAATGCATATGCTTGTGATGATTCAATTTCATTATGATTTATTTATATAATTACTGTATGTACAATAATTATAATAATAAATATTACAGAATAGAATCAAATTTACTAAACATACATCCAAGCATACATGGAGGAAGGCCATTTCTAAACACAAGTTGCATAAATATTAATTAGATGATAATTAATTTTAATCAATATTCTCATAACATATATGAGGTGCTTAAGTTAATTTAATAACGCTAATTCATGTTTTTAGTTGTACATTCCCTGAGTGCCAGAGTCCTGTCTCCTAAAGCTCATACTGGTACCAGTCTTACCAGTCTCTTCGTCACAAGCCTCAGACAAGTCTTCCTGAGTCAGTTTCCTCTTCTCCTCCTTCCTCAGAGCTGCTCTGGCTGCTGCTCTGAATATGGCACTCTTGATGTGACCTCCAGTCATCTTGTGATGAGCTAAACGATCAAAGTCTATGTTACCAGCAATAGGACACCCCTTGGGGATGAGGAGCTGTGAGTAGAGATGGGGAGATGTGATTCTTACAACAAAACCACACATATATAGACACATGCACGCACACACACACACACACACACACACACACACACACACACACACACACACACACACACACACACTCTTAACTATTGCTGCCTAGCTCCCGTCACTTTTTTATTCACTCAACAAACCTTCCACAGTTTAGCACGCTGCTCTCTTGTTGGCACATCAAAGTTCAAAATAAACTTAAGTCTTCTGAAGAAAGCCTTGTCAATGTTCTCATATAGGTTAGTTGTGAGAATGACTATTCCAGGGAAGTGCTCAATGTGGTAGAGGAGAACACCAACGTCCACATTGGCATAGCGATCAGTGGAGGTACTACAAGATAAAGTGGGTTACAATCAGGCAGTCTGTGTGTGTGTGTGTGCGTGTGCATACTTGTACATGATAAATGACCACAGCTGGTCCCTCAAAATGCTACACCAGGTGAATATCATGTAGTGTGAGAATAATATATTATGTGACACAACTCACGACATGGCAGTTCTCTGTCCAAAGAGACCTTCTGCTTCATCAAACACTAAAATAGCATTCAACTGACGAGCTTCTTGGAAGATGGCATCAATGTTCTTGGTACTCTCACCCACCCACTTACTGAGGAGTTCACCACAGTTCACAACCTTCAGATGGAGGAGACAGCTTGTGGTCACATGATATGAACACACATGTAGACTTGCATAAGTTCCACACAAATACGTATGTATGTATATGCTCAAACACAAAATACACACACTCACCTTGAGTGGTCTACCAACTTCATAACCAATAGCTTCTGCAGCTAAAGTCTTACCAGTACCAGGTGGACCATGGAGAAGGACAGTAAGACCCTGAAATGAAGGGGAGGGAGGAACTTGCATTGATAAAATTAACACTGCCTGCCCACACCCGCCCACGCACACATCGTACCTCTTGCGTACTCTCTCCAAATCCCCACTGACCAAACAGAACAGATCTGTGTTCGTACAGAAATTCAATTATAATGACAAAAATGACACAACACACACACAAACACACACAATCGCACACACACACACACACACACACACACACACACACACACACACACACACACACACACACACAATCGCACACACACACACACACACACACACACACACACACACACACACACACACACACACACACACATGTACACACACACACACACACACACACACACACACACACACACACACACACACAACACACACACACACACGCACACACACACACACGCACACACACACACACAGGCACGCACGCACACACACACACACACACACACACACACACACACACACACTCGTACACACACCAGTGTTGTGGTAATGGTAATTGGTAATTTTAATTGGCTGTAATCAATTACACATTTCCAGGTAATTGTAATTTAATTGTAATTGAGAATTTTTTTCACTGAAGTAATTGTAATGGTAATTGATTACATGCAACTTTTTGTGTAATCGATGCACAATTACACAATTACATGCAATTACATTTGTCCTTACTCCCCTGGATATGAAAAGACTTCTACTCAATGAGGGGTATGGTATTGTATATTGTTATAAGGTATATATGCAGTTCTATGTAAGGCAGGTCAAGTTGTTAGCCATTGTTGGGGATCAACTCTGGTGATTGAGAAGG